>CAUYQG010054594.1:0-46382 GCA_963574415.1 Tarsius wallacei | reverse complement strand
GGAAACATAAATGACCACGAATGCCCAAAACAATTCTTAGCAAAAGAAACAAACCAGGAGGTATCACATTTTCAGACTTCAAACTTTACTGTAAGGCTACAGTAATCAAAACAGCCTAGTATTGGTACAAGAACAGGCATATAGACCAATGGAACAAGATAGAGATTCTGGAAGCAAAGCCTCAATTTCTCAACCAACTCATTTTTGACAAAGCTTCCAACAACAACCACTGGGTAGAAAAGAACCTATTCAGGAAATGGTGCTGGGAAAACTGGCTGATCACATGCAGAAGATTGAAACAGGATCCCTACCTATCACCATACACAAAAATTAATTCTAAATGGATCAAAGACCTAAACGTAAAACCTCAAACTATAAGAATCTTAGAAAATGTAGGAGAAAAAGGAATACTTCTACACTGCTGGTGGGAATGTGGAGAAAAAGAAATACTTCTACACTGCTGGTGGGAATGCAAACTAGTGCAGCCTCTTTGGAAGACAGTGTGGTGATTTCTGAAAGAACTAAAAATTGACCTTCCATATGACCCACCAATTCCCCTATTGGGGAATCACTCTACAAAAAACATACCTGCATACGTATGTTTGTTGCAGCTCTATTCACAATAGCAAAAACATGGAACCAACCATGCTGCCCATTGAATCTGGACTGGATTAAAAAAATGTGGCACATATACACGATGGGATATTATGCAGCCATAAAGAAGGCAAACATATGGACTTTACAGCAACTTGGATGGATTTAGAGTCAATCATACTCTGTGTTGTATCACAGAGACAAAGACGAGAGTACCATATGTTCTCACTCATAAGTGGACCTTGAAAAATTATAATACTGTAAGAAAGGGATTGGCAGTAGTGGGAAACTGTCAGGGGTGGGGGGTGGGGGTGGGATTGGCAGTTGAGGAAAACTGCTAGGGGAGGGAAGGGCACACCTTATCAACAAGGGTATCTGCACAATCAATGTTTGTATACCTAACTCTGAATTGTACCCTGCATCTTTATAATAAAAATAAAATGAAATAAAAGATACAGCTCAGAAGCATATTCCAAATAAATAAATGTAGCCATCAAATAATATACTCTGGGGGAGGTGGGGGGGAGTTAGGGTTCAGAAATTACCTATGGGGTCCAATGTTTACTCTCCAGAGAATGGGTCTCCTGAGACCTCACCACCACACAATATGCCTGTGTAATGAACATGCATGGGTACCCTTGCATCTGAAATAAAGATGAAATGTGGTCATTGCACACATCCCTTGGACAGAATTTGGACCATATAAACTGAATAGACCCGGAGCACCCAATGAAAGCAGCCCCTTTCACGTTACCCTCTCTAACATCACCATTTTCTTTCCCTCTCTGGAATGATCTAATTTACATGTCATTTATTTGTAAGCATTCTTATGTACTGCTATATCTGAGTGCCTAGAATTGTTCCTAGCACATAGTAATACTGATGCCCTTTGTTTCAAAGATCCTATTTCAAAGAGTTTAAAATTTTTACAGCATAGGTTGCATTGGGAGATATTATGAAGATGTTTGGTTTGCCTTCAATAATGTTTCAAAACCCTGATATAGCTAGTGTAAAGGGCATCTGTAATCTGGGATAGTTACAATTCATTGGGAATACCAATATAGGCTCTAATTAATTATATCTGGACAAAAGCTGCAAACAGAATTTTTTTTTTTTTTTTGAGTCGGTGTCGCACTCTGTCGCCCAGGCTGGAGTGCAGTGGCATACTGCTCACAGCCACTGCAGCCTCGACCTGCTAGGCTCAGGCAATCCTTCTGCCTCAGCCTCCCAAGTAGTTGGAACGACAGGCATATGCTACCATGCCCGGCAAATGGAATTATTTCTAAATCATTCAGAAAAGCAAGTAATCCAGGAGACAGAAATAAGTCTTACCTGACTTGATAAGCAAGAGTACTACAGCATTAGTTCCAGTAAATCCATCTTAAAACGTCTTCATTGCTGATTAGGGCTGCCTATATAAGAAAATAATAAGTATTTATGGTAATGATGGAAATTGACAGAGTTGAAACTAGGCAATACACAATCAACCTCAACTGTAAAGACTAAAACCCATGAAATGCCAAGCTTTATCTCTCAGGAGCTCTCAATTTGCCTCTACAGTTGTTCACAAAGGTCTCTCAAGATTGAATTGACTCCTTTATTCATTCAACAAGCATTTGTTGTAGGTGGTAGGAAGACCATGGTGAGCAAAGCCAGAAATGGTCTTTGTCTTCAAGGAGTATCCATCTAGTGAGAGAGGCAAACATTGATAAGATATTTATGTAGCCAAATACAGCGTATTCAACTGTTCTGAAGGCTGTGGAGAAGCACAGAAGACCAGGAGAACACTGAGTTTGAGACTGATCTTGTTTGGATGACCAAGGAAGTCGTCCCAAGAGAAAACAGAGTTCAAGCTGAGGTCTGGAGGTTGAATAAGGCTAGAAAGAACATCAAAGAGAGATTGAATATTGTGTGCAAAGGACCTGAAAGTGATCCGGTGTGGCTGCAGCATGGGAGAGAGAGAAGAAAAAGGCCATACACATGGCAAGATGCAGACCACACAGAGCCTAGTGTAAGCCAGTCAGGTGCTTGATTTTCATCTAGAGAATAAAAGGAAACCATTGAAAGATTGACTAAGAAATCATTGACCATCTTCTAAGAGACTCAGGCAGACAGGGTTGAGAAATATTATGAATATCTGGAACACAGTTCTCAGGCAATGTCCCTCCACTGGCGAATGCCACCGGAGTGGAACACAACAAAGATTTCTGATGGTCTCTTTATGCCCGGGGTTTTGGGTGTCAACTTGTGACAGTGGGTTCGCCTCTACCTTTCCATGATGCCCGGTATGTTTTAAACAATGCCCATCAGACCTCACAGGGCTTGATATTTATTTTATTTCAACTATCACTCTTTTTTGTCAAGTGTAGTCTCTAGCACAGCAGGTAAACCTTAATGGTTTAAGGGATAAATAGAAAACTGACGGGCTCACACCCATTAGCTAATGGATTACTAAGCAAAAGGGACTACATTCCATGCCAGTGCACTTAGCTTGGGGTTGCTAGGAATCTTAAAGACGACAGGCTAACACTCCATCCTCACTTCATAGGCCCAGGGGAAGGAAGCTCAAACTCAAATATGGCTCCTTTGATAGACAGGTGAATGAATGTGGCTATCATTATGCAATCACACATCTTAGGATTTATTTATTACCAACTGCACAACACATTCTAGAAATATATTGGAGACATTTGACCTGCCAGGGTACGTTTGTGGGGCTATAACCTGGCAGACAGAAGGACCCTGATGGGAGAATCACTCAGCCATCTTGCTTTCACTCACCCTTTCAGTGTCCCAACAAAACATGGGAAAATATGTAAGAAAAAGCAGGCTATTTTAAACACATTTCCTTGAAGTAAAGGTAACTGACATCCTGCTATCTGGAATGCTCCACACCTTTGTAAATTGGCCACCCCACGTGTAGTTCTGAGACCTCTTTTCCAGTCTTTAATCAACTGTTTCAGATATATGTGTCTTGTTAGCATCTGAGCAAAGCCATCACTTTTTTTACCCTGAATCTCATTATTTTATTGGGCTATTAAGAACTTGATTTGTGGGCAGTGGGACCAGCAAGAGAACTCATGCCATTGATCATATTATCCAGGAGGTGTGCAGCAGAATGAAGAAACCAGTGAGTGGAGCCCCAGAAACCCTCACAGAAGTAGTGCTGAGGACTGTTGACACAGTGATAAGATGCTTTCAAAAACTCTCGACCTCAGAACATGTTCATATATTGGCCCAAGCAATGGCTATTGTCCACAAGATCACCCTGTAACACCTCATTTGGGAAATGGGAGGTAGGGATTGAAAATCACCTGCTTCCCAAATGGAGTTATCAACATGTTAAACACAGGACTTCAGGTAAAAGACCCAAAAACATAGTAAGAGGACCATGAAGCTATTTCCTACCAGACTCACACTCAGAAAAATCAGTAGCTACTGATCAATCTCGTCCTCTTTGCTCTGAATTGTTAACTCTCATGAGCTAAACAGATAGCCTTAGAGTTTATTTTTCTAATACCCTCACTTACAAGATGGGAAGATGGACTCAGGGAGGGGAAGAGTCTTGCCTTATGTCACACAGCGGAAGGAGAGCTGGCACTACACTCTGCATCTCCATTCCTAGCACAGGAGTTGATTGTTTTTCACTCCCTTTCTGTATTTCTCTAGTTTCTGGGTGAGTGAAAATAAAGTTTTTTTTTTTAAGCTGAAGAGTTGAATAAAAAGGCAAATGTCTTCTTTTCATTGAGGGGTTCTTCGATAATGTAGTAAAAAAATTAAAATATGTCATTTTTAGAAATCCCATGTAATTCCTCAGTTGTGAAGTCGATTTCATGATCCACCCAGTAATATGTGCACAGAATTTCTTGGAGGGGTCAGAAGACGTTAATCAGTAAACAGCCAAATGGAGGCTCCTTCTTCCCAGCACTCTGCCCATTGATGAGATGAGGTGTCTTGGAGAAAGTAAGAATTTAGGAAATGCTTAATCGCCATCCATGCAAGAGACGGTGGCATTTGCTAGCTGCATCTCTGCCTCTCTTCTTGTTCTGTTCTCCATTATCACTAAGTGTGATCTACTTAACTCACAAATCAGATCATGTAATAGTCCCTCTCCTTCAATAGATTCCACACTTAGAACAAAGCACCTGTCTCTTTTCACAGTTGGTAAGAGCCCTGCTTCTACCTCCATGCACATCTGGTGCCCCGCTCCCATTCACTTGTGTTCTGACTATACACCATGCTCTTCCCCTCCTCAGGACCTTTGCACATGCTCTTTCCTCTGTCTGGAAAAATCTATTCTTTCTCTTTGTGGGTCTGGTGTCTTCTTCCCCTTGGCCTTGGCTCATATGTCACTTTCTGTAATGGACAATCCCTGAATCTCCCACACTTTAATTATTTTCCTATCCAGATATTTTCTACCCTAAGCTCTTGTGTTCTTCTAGTACTTATCTCTAACTCTGATTGTTTTGTCTGTTTACTTGTAACTTCCTACTAGAATGCAGGTACAACAAAGCAGAAACCATGTCTGTACTATTCAGTTACATCCTCAGTGCACACGTCAGTACCCAGCACTACGTAGGTGTTTAGGAAGTATTTGGGCAGGGGGGCAATAGTGTGCACAGTTAATGCTGGTTATTAGTTTTTTCTTACTAAGCAGTTCCTTTTACCAGTCACTTACATGGCCAGTTAAAGTCTGTGAGTTAACACTGTGATTAAAAACATGAGCTTTGGGAGGGTGAGGGGGATGGGATTAATGGTGGTGGGTATCTGTCTGGGGATGGGGAGACACCTCTTATCACCAAGGGTGCCTGAACGAAGCATTTTTGTATGCCTAACCCCTAACTGTACCCGACAATAACATAAAAAAAAATTAAAAAAATTAAAAACATGAGCTTTGGAATCAGACCCGACTAGTCTCACCTAACAGCTCAGTGGCCTCATGCAAATTAAAGAATGTCTCCAAGCGTCTGGGTTCTCATGTGAGGACCTACTCTGGGAGTAGGGAAGAACAGGGGTTATGATTACTATGTTACTGAGAGGAATTGAGGCCCAGACCTTGCCCAAGTGGATCAAGAGCTATAATTAATTTCCCAGGAGTGGCTGGTACCAAAAGATGATTGGCAGGAATTTCCCAGGGGCTGCATCTCTAATGCACAGATGCTAACAAGGGCTGCCAAGGAGGTCACAAAGCAAGATAGGGCCCTCCAAAGCTTTTAGGAGCTTTCTGAGGCTCTGTCCAGCTGATGATTTCTTTTCCTTTTCTTTTAAGTGACCTGGGGAGAATTTTTTGAGTCAGCCTCTGCTCTTGTAGAGAGAGAAACTCAATTCTCTATCTTCTGTGCCTCTCTCCCGGTCCAATTCCATTTAGTCTTTCTAGTGTACAGACTGACAACTTAACAATGAAGTCAGCATAGTGAAGAAGTTCTCATCTACTTTATATCATTCATGACATTCTTTGATGTGCCTCTCCCTTTCAATAATGTGAAATATATCATGTGTTTCCCTTTTTACTTTTACTTCTAGGGGACTCAGGAGAAAATTCAAAGCTCAGCCACAAAATTGTATCAACCAGTATCCTCTGCTCAATGCAAATTCTCCTCATTCCAAATTTTATTTTTATCTATACTGCATATACATACATATATATATATATATACACATATATGTGTGTGTATACATATATTAATTGCTACACTGTGAGTTATCTTAAGCTTTAAAAATATATATTGGATATAAATTACAGAAAAACTAACTTAAAAATGTACCTCCTGGCCAGGCTTAGTGGTTCAGTCTGCAATCCCAGCACTTTGGGAGGCTGAGGCCAGTGGATTGCTTGAGCCGGTGGGTTTGAGACCAGCCTGGGCAACTTGACAAGACCTCGTCTCTACAATAAATCAAAATTAGCCGGGTATGGTAGCACATGCCTGTAGTTCTGGCTACTTGGAAGGCTGAGGTGGAAGGATCACCAGAGCCCAGCAGGTCGACACTGGGGTGGCCCTGAGTGTGCCACTGTACTCCAGCCTGGGCGATGGAGTGAGACTCTAACTCAGAAAAAAAAAATGTACCTGCTATTCCTCCTCTTAATTGCTCTGCTCACCCAGTGAGATAATCAGAAGAATTTCTCTCTCTGTCATCCTTTCAGTTTTGCTATCAACTATCACCTCAGTCTATTCTACCACGTTTTTCGGAGCAATTATACCACAGATATTTTCTCATAAGAAGAAATATGTTCCAGTAGCAATGCATAGAAATACAAGACAGATAATGAAGTAAAGAAGACAAGTAAAGGAAACACTAATATTTACCATGTGTTAGGTGTTTTGCACACATTAGTTCATCTATACTTCCTAACGACACTAAAGCACTTCACACATGGGACCTGGAAGCTTAGCGAAGTTTTTTAATTTGCATAAGGCCACTGAGCTGTTAGGTGACAGAACTAGGTCTGATTCCAAAGCTCATGTATTTAATCACTGTGTTAATTCACAGACTATAACTGGTCATGCAAGTTATCTGAAAGACTGGTAAAAGGAATTGCTTGGTTCAAAAATTACTAATCACCAGCATTAACTATGCACACTGTTCTCACTGACTCTTGATAGAAAAGTTATTTGAACAGTCTCTGAGCAAAATACAGGTTAAGGAAGCTGAGATATTGCAACTAATACCAAAAAAAGAGGAGATAGTCTAGTAGCAGCTGTACATCCTTCTTTTCCCCCAGATTTTTCTCTTCTGCAAAACATTTTTCCCAGTGGTCCTTGTCACAAAATTTTAAAATGGCTACAAGAGGATGCAAGGCAGAGAAAAAAGGGAATTTCTCTCAGGTGTGTGTGTTCATAGGGAAACGAAGAGGATTACAGGCAATGACAAAATGCTTGGGAAAGGGCTCATGAATAGAAAAGGAGGCTCAGGAAGAATTGGGCTTCCCATGGAAATCAGAAATATCCTGTGGACTTGAGGAAGGAGAGAGGTGGAGGGGAGGTGGCTGGGCAGAAACACGGAGGGTCCCAGGGAAAGGTTCTGTCCTCTGTTTCCTGGGACAGAGCCTCTGATTCCAAGACTCCTGGAGAGAGAATGACCAGTGGGGAATGAGGGAAGATCATGTATGGGCAGTCTCTCCAGAAGTTCCATGCCCCAGGGGGAAACCTGGTCGCTGAATAGTACCCCCAGCCTGCAGGCGGCACAGAAGCAGACAAGTCTATTCGATGACACAGAAACAGGCACGACTCTGTGGCAGCCAGTGTGACTTGCACATAAGGCCACACTCGCTCAGGAGAGGCGCTGAGAGAACCAGAGAGCTGACTCTCAGAGGTCTGGGAACCATACTGATCATCTGGAACCAAAACTCACCCTTGGGAAAAAGGGACTGGAAAAACCTCCATTTTGACAAAGATTATATTTCTGCCTTATCACTAGAATCAGTTTTGAAACTAAAACTGCAATTTCGAGAAAGAAAAATCTCAGGTTCTTGCACCTCTGAAAGTGTGGACTGATGGCTGCCTCTGCTGGGTCTATTTTCATAGGACTCCTGATTATTTACCACGCGCAGGCCCAGTTTTTAAATATAGTCTCTGCCCCACCTTAGCCACTGGGTGGGGAATGAAAAATGGCCTCATCCTATATCCTCAGGGTTTTACAGGGGAACAGTCTTCATATAAATATTCTCAAGAAACTCCAGTTCTTCAGACATCTGAGCTGGCTAACCCGCATGATCAGACCGCACCGACAGCAGGAATGGCTCTGTCAGTGTGGGGGTGCACAGCTGCTGCTTCCGTAAGCGAATCCTCTCCATCCAATTTAAACTGAGTTTCAAGTTGATTTTGGAGAAAATTTATACAGTTTACAGGTTTAAAGCCTTTTCTTCATCCCAGAGGACAAGCAGGCGAGGGAAGGCAGTGGGGGGACTGCTAACGTTGCAGAGAAGGAAAGAAAAGGAAGGCACCCCCAAGAGACGGGAAGAATGAACCTGGAGATAGATGCAAAGAGGGCAGATGACAATTGTCATATGAGTTTCATCAGGCGGCTTTGCCTTTACCTGCTCCCAACTTCTCTGAAAAACTGTCCTTGGGGGCCCAAACTTTCTCTATTTGGTCTCAACTCACAGGTGAGTTGGGAGGAAGTTTGAGCAAAATTGCTTCAGGCATCATGGAGTTACGCATGCAGACAATGAAATGACATTGTTTCTGCTTTCAAAATAAATAGGAGAGTTTTTGGTCATGGAGAACTCAGGAAGGAGAACTAAGAAATGGCATAACCTTTAAAGTCCAGGAGTCTCTTGTCCCTGGTAAGCAAACAAACCTCAGACAGTCTGGAGAAAGAAGAGGCAGGAGTCTGTGGCGGGAGGAGAGATAACGCAGATTCTGTTAACAAGGTGAAACGTTTGAGTTTAATTGTATAATTACGGAGGGCTGGAAACCACAGGCAGGCCATTTCTCACACTTTTACTCTTCTGTTCAACTACTGAAAAGAACAAAATTCCTTTTGCCAGGCCTCATGTTCTTTATAATTTTCTATAATTGTATGGTTCCAAATGGACAAAACTTTACACTTTTGTTCCCTACTCCTTCCTTTGGGAATTTTTTTTTTCTTTTTGAGTTGGAGTCTCACTCCGTCGCCCAGGCTGGAATGCAGTGGCACGCACATGGCCACCCCAGTATCCACCTGCTGGGCTCCGGCGATCCTTCCGCCTCAGTTTTCCAAGTAGCAGGAACTACAGGCACATGCTACCATGGCTGGCTAATTTTTTTATTTTTATTTTTTGAGTTGGAGTCTCACTCCGTCGCCCAGACTGGAGTACAGTGGCCACTCCTGGCCACCTCAGCCTTGACCTGCTGGGCTCCGGCGGTCCTTCCGCCTCAGCCTTCCGAGTAGCCAGAACTACAGGCGCACGCTACCACGCCCGGCTAGTTTTTTTGATTTATTGTAGAGATGAGGTTTCGCCTGCCCAGGTGGGTCTCGAACCCGCGGGCTCAGGCAATCCACTCACCTCAGCCTCCCGAGGTGCGGGATTATAGGCTGAGCCACCGAGCCTGGAGCTAATTTTTTATTTATTGTAGAGATGAGGTCTCACCAAGTTGCCTGGGCTGGTCTCAAACCTGCGGACTCAGGCAATCCACTCACCTAGGCCTCCCATAATGCTGGGATTACAGGCTGAGCCACTGAGCCTGGCTTTTGGGAATATTTTAAACACAGCACCTTTAAACACAGACACACTAATACACACACACACACAAAATCTCTGAATTCAGACAAACAACACTTGTGAAAGAAAATGCACAAAACAATTTGCGCACACTATGCCGAGGTTGGGAAGTTACATCCAAGAGACATTTTCTGGGCAAAATTCTACCTCTAGTATGACACATCAGTAAATACTACCTAGGTCCAAGGTGGCAACACTTGGTGCAGATTATGTAGCTCTTTTTTGGTCTCAAAGTGTTCCTTACAGTTTTAGCACACATGTAATTTGGAAAGAGGGCTATCTAATAGCTATTTCCCATGCCATGCCCATGTGGCACTGCCTCTGACTTTAAAACATGCCTCATCCTTGTACAGGCCGCCCTGAAGATGATCTCTCTAAAATAGCAGAGAGGCAGGCACGTGTTCATGCTGCAGAAGTGTGCTTTCAACATCTCAATGTATTACCTGCCTGACTCTGGCACGCAGGAAACATCGACTGCTCTGTCTGCGGGGTGCATCCCTCCCACCCTCCTGCCTTTGATATGCAAGGAGCAAGGGCCAAACCAGTCACGCCATCATTTCCATTATCGGTGTCTTTGGGGATGAATGCTTTGGCAGCGAGGTGCCAGCACCCCAAATTGGACTCCACCATGAAGCCCTCAAAGGTGAGCGATTTTGCAGGATTTAATGGGCTTTGGGGGACAGTTTTCCCAGGAGCACAAATATTCAAATGGCTCAGACCCTATTTGAAGGCACATCTGAAGGTGCACCCTACAACCTGTGCATAGCAGGCTCTTTTGAATCCTGTCCTTGAAACAAAAAAAGGGGGGGAAAAGAAAGAAAGAAATGCAGTGCCCCCTGGGACTTTACCAGCAGAGACTCTAAGTGCAGCGTGACTGCAAAGCCCTGCCAGGAGTCCTTGGGGCTGGAGGGAGGAAGTGGATGAGAGAGACTGGAGATGAGAAGGCCTTCAACAGCCATTGGGGAGGCGGTGGCGGGGGAGAAGAAAGGGAGACACGCACTAAAAACAACAGAAACACAGGTGGAAACGGCCTTGTGGGAAATCAGGCTGTCAACAAACAAAGCTGGAGGCTGGAAACCACTGCCTCACCAGCCCGGCTCCTGGGCAAGGAGAATGTTCTGTAAATAAATTAGCGGTGGCTTTGACTGCTTGGAAATTAATACTGACACCATGAAAGCAGCAAATGACTCCCTTTTATCAGGAGCAGAAGCGCTACACTCTGCAAAAGGATTTTTTTTTTTTTTTGCCTTTCCTCCTTTTATTTTGCTTTGTTTTCTCGGAGAAAGTAAATTAGAGCCACTTACATCAGCAGCTCAGGTTAAAGGAAGGGGAAGGAGAGAGAGAGAAAAAAAGAGTTTCATTTCATGTACCAGTGGCTTAGAACTTCATTTAAAGCTAATCACCCCCCCCCACCCCTTCCTTCGAGCAATTTCTGACAGCAATGGAGCCTAGATTGCCAGTTGGAAGACCCAGGCACAGTGAGCTTTGCTGAAAATGGCACCCAAAGACTCGGGGAGGGTCTCAAGGTTTCAGTGGTCCAGGAAGTGCAGCATCTAGAAAGGGAAATTAGCTTCTGGTCAAGTCAGCCAAGAACTAACTTTTAAGAGCTGCTCAATGTGGGTTTTTTCCCAGAGGCTCTCAGGCAATTCCTTAAACATATGCTCTTTTTCCAGGAAGATGGCTGCATTTTTCCCTGCCAGAAGATGAGGCATCTCCAAACCTATTAGGTGAAATAACTACTGGAATGAATGTGACCCAATAAGGCAAAATAAAGGCCCTGGAACTGTCGTTGTATTTATAGTCTGGTAAGAAATTGGAAAGTCTTCCTTTCCACTCTAATTCTGCCCTAATAACTGCCCTCCCCCCACCCCACAAAATAGGTAAATGATCTTAAGAAATCAGATGGCTTTAGGAAAGCTAGCATGTTACAAATCTCACCTACCATCTAATATCTGACTAGTTAAAACTCTCCCTTAACCATTTCTGTACATCTACGGTAAACTCAAAATTGATAGAAGTGAAAAGGACGTTGCAGCCTCATAAATTCTTAAAGCACGTTCTGGGCTATCAAAGGTGCAATTATTTGATCTAATTTTACAGCAAATTACATGTTGTCCCTTTATGCCTTGGAAAAGCAATAATCCATATGTAATGGTTATGGTGACTCTATAATGGCCAGAATTCTAGATTAGTGAGCATGACTCCAATACCACTAGATATCAGAGGCTTTATTGTATATTCATTCTTTAGCTGGCGTAGAGACAAGCTTGCTAGGACTCCTTTGTTACTTTAGCTGCAAACTCCCATGTAGACAACAAAAACAAAAAAAGTCGAAAGAAAACCCAGCCCTTGTACACCCCGCAATGAAGGATTGTAATGGGCACAGCAGGGATCACCCTAAAGTGCCACAGCAAGGTGGCTCATTATGAAGTGAAATAAAGGTGCTCCCACTAGCTGAAGAGGTCCTTCAAATTTTGAAGACCTGAGAAACACCTGGGCAGTAGCTGATGCTAGAAGGGACACAAGGAAAGAAGAGGAAGGAGAGTGAATTGTGTTGGCTGGGTATGGTGGCTCATGCCTGTAATCCCAGCACTTTGGGAGGCTAGGTGGGTGAATTACTTGAGCTGAGGAGTTTGAGACCAACCTGGGAAACATGGTGAGACCTCATCTCTACATAAAATCAAAAAATTAGCGGAACGTGGTAGCGTGTGCCTCTAATCCCAGCCACTTGGGAGGCTGAGGCAGAAGGATTGCCTGAGCCCAGGAGATGCATCTGTGTACCATGTTGAACATGGCAGACTGGCATAAACAGCAGTCATTCATTTAAAGGTGTGCAAGCACCTTTAAAGGTTGAGGCTGCGGTGAGTTATGATCATGCCACTGCATTTCAGCCTGGCTGATGGAGTAGGATCGCAACTCAAAAAAAAAAAAAAAAAAAAGATGTTGGCACATTAATAGTGAGACACAGAGACAAAATGGAGTGACCTATGTTGTAGCCATCTCCTACACCCGTACCTTAGTCCCACATTGCAGTGCTTTTACCAGGAGAGGCCTTATTTTCACATGAGGACGCTAGAATGTGTGTGTCCTGGGATAGAAACAGAGGGGCTGGAAAGCTCTCTGGGCAATTGCTTCATGGGAAAGAGAACCATTTGCCAAATGAGCCATTTTAACTAACCAGTTTGTTGAATGATAAAGCTTGCAGAATTCATATTGCATGAGACATCTACAGTCTTTGAGGATCTGTTTTTAAAGTTTTAGTTTCAGCAATTAGAGAAGTTATCATAGATGGATGAAAATTCGTGCATATAAACTCACTATTTGGAAAACAAATCAAGCCCACAAAAATGTTTAAAAAGATGCAAATTTGCAAAGACGTGCATGTAAAAGGCATATATATCCTTTTGTGTCTGAACAGTTGAGACTTTTGAAATTTGAATGCGACACAAACTACATATTTAATCAAGCTAGTTTCAACAAATCCTTGAACTAAGAGATGATGGAAGCACAGTAAGTAGACTGGAGTCAAAAGAGGTTTGGGAAAAGAATTCTGCCCTATCATTTATAAAAACCTGAACTCACAACATGTACACACCCCTAATGTAGAATATAAGAGAAGTTTTTGTTCTGAAAATTCGAGAACAGGACAGTATAGACTAAATTGAACATTGGCTGGTTTCTGGTTTCCTCTTCTAAACCTGGAAGTTAGGATTTGACTGACAGTTTTTGGTGACTTGATAACTGGTCAGACTGGTAATTTAGTGAATCTGATTTTGGAAAGTTGACCTGCTTAGTGGCCCTGAGATGCATCTGTGTACCATGTTAAACATGGCAGACTGGCACGGGGGCGGGGTGAATAGCAGCCACTCTTTGAAAGGTGTGCATGCAACAAATTCTTAACTTAGTAAGTTATGATTGAGAAGAAGTGGAGCTTCAGAAGCCAGTCTCCCTATGAGGTTTCATTTCATCTACACAAAGATTAGAAGAACCCCAAAGTTGTACTTAATTTAGAAGAAGAAGAGATGCACATTTGGATACAACTTATAAAACATGAAAATGTTAGTGGACCAGATAAAACATGGTATTTGTTCACCTATGATATAAGAACCTATGATATAAGAATTTAGGCATTGATAACTTGCTTTTCCAAGCCCTTTTGCTAATGACACAACAAATTGGGAAATAGTCTCAATCCATCCATAAAAATAAAGGGCTGCTCTCCCATTTCTTTGTGTTCTTTGACAAGACTGGAGGTTCTTGACCCTTCTCTAACATGTCCATGATTCTGATTATTCAAGAACATGACAAAGACTGCCAATCGTCCTTATGGTAACATGACAAAGACTGCCAGTTGTCCTTATGGCAAATTAGAAAATGACACCTCTGCTTCCATGACTGTAATGATACATTGATTTTGTTCAGAGTGGACACTTCACTGCCATCTGCAGAAAAGTAGTCATGATAATTTTACCAATCTGTGAGGTCTATTGTATGCATTGTGGGGTTTTTTTAGATATGATGTCCTTGTGCTGTATGCAATCTGCACAATTAGAGGTGGTGACATTGGTCTTAAGGGCAGAGTATGAACAGGACACAAAGAAAGGAGATTAGCTGTCGTGGAGGAGGAGACTATGTATCATTAGCCTGAGATCAGAGGAGGGGCTCCAGTTTAAGAGGATATAGATTAACTATAATATTATAAGTATATTTCCAATGACCACATCTAGCCTAAGACAGAGCTGAGACTAACCTCATTTCCTTCCACTCTTGTTCTAGAATAGACTTCTGATTTTCTAATTCGACTATATTTCAGTGTCTATTTGACTTCCATTTTTCATTACTTAAGTCAAATACTTTTACCCCCATGACCATTTCCCCTTCTAAGCTATTCATAATATTTAATGTGTGTAAGATATGCATTGATATGATTGCAGTAGACTTCTGGCATTCACATTTGGGTTTAACCACTTGTTAGTTTTCCAGAATGTCCAATTAAGAATTACTTGTCACATGACCAAGGCAGAGATTTGAGCTGGAGATCAGCAGGGTTCCTATGAAGGAACCCCTCTCTTACCTGGTAAGCGAGCCAAACCTCAACTCAGTATTGTTTCCATGCACTTATGAAAAAACTGTGCATTCTGGGAAATTCAAGTGGTGTCTGAACTTATCCTTTTTGCATGTCAAGACCCTACTCTATATTTAATTTTGTTATTAATATTACTGAGCACTAGGATTTTCGTTGAGATCCCGTTGCTCGCCACACAGAAAACTCATCAAGACAATGAGTAATTGCTAAGGAAGAAGGCCTTTTACTGGGTGATATCAGCCAGTGAGAATAGATCAGTCTCAAATCCATCTCCCCATCCAACTAAAGTCAAGGGTGTATATAGTGGGGGCAAGAATGTAGAAACAAGAATTGTGGAAGGGTAAGGAAAATGAGTTGATAAACAGAAATTAGGGAGGCGTAAGGAAAAGTAGTTGGTAAAGAGGTGGGGTCTGGCATCTTATTGTCTGGATGCTGTGATCTGGTGAGTTTCAGTTTTTTTATACTATAGGCCTGAGGATCGGTGTCCTGAAAAAGAAACTCAGATAGGACCAATGTAAATTTCAAGCTTTATGACCAGGAGGGTCAATTACGATGCTTATTCAGAAAGAAACTATAACCATTAGTTCTACTGGAAAGTTTTATTAACAATATACTATCCTATATATCAAGCATTTATTTGTGTTATTCTTACCTTCCCCTTGAGGGCAGGAATCATGTCTTACATATTTTTATCTTTTTCACAACACCTATCATAACTAAGAGCATACGAGTACTTCTCAATAATTTACTAAATTAAGAATTCACTCTATGACAACATTCTAAGTCATAATATAAGAGAGATTAATAAAATATTTGTGGCAGACTTCATAACTGATTTATTACTCTAGTGGGCCATGACTTATAGGTGAGACAAAGAAGAAATGGATTTCTTCAGGGTACTCCAGTATACTAAGCTAGATCTAATTGTATAGGTAGTGAGGTTTAAAGAGTCCATACATTCTTATCCACCAGATGAATGCCCTCGTCGTTTTGTGTTTTTAGATGAACTCCAGGAGAATTTAATGGGATACAAATAGAGACAAGTTCCTGGTAAGAAGTTATGAATCAAGGGACTGAATTTTTGCTCCATTAATATCCTGTATGAGCTTTTTGGGGAATTCTAGAAGGGCAGCTCCTAGACCTTACAGAAAGAGGAGAGATCAGAACAGAAGTGTTAGATCAAGGGAACACTGCCATGGAGTATGTAGCTCCAAAAAGGCACCTCCCAAGTTGCATTCTGTAGATTATCTGTCTCATCGTACTTGCTTCACTTTCCTATAAAAGTGGGAAACACATATAGTCAAATAGTAATGCGATTGACCTAGGAAAGGCTACATGTGTTTCATCCATGCTTTCCCAAATGCGTTTGAACAAGAAACTCCAACTTCTTTTGGAGGCAATCATTACCATCCTCCACGGGATTTACATGGGGAATGACGCTTTGGAAGACAAGAAAAAGAGGGAGAAAAAATAGATAATTTGAAGACTGCTGGTGAAGATCCTAATGCATTTCATTATTAGTGATGAGAAATTTATGTGCTAGGCAATATGTAACTGTATATATTCTGAGAAAAATTTTCAATGTATAGGGCATAACCTGCAAATAAATAATTAGACAATATGAAGATAAGAATAACAAGCCTAAGGGACCATATCTAAACCTTAAATTTTAAGTGATAGAAAGCAAATGTCTTCATAAAAACATACCAGCGACACATCCAGTAAAGCGGCCAGTTGGCCCTCTGTTTTCCTTTGTGGCAACATAACCAGGGTACTCAGATCAACCCCCATTATTGACCAGAAGGCACCACATACAATCAGGCAAATCCTCAAGCTCAGATGTATAATGTGTGCATATATAATGTAACTTATATTACAAGGCTGTGGATGTTTGATATGTAGGAGGGTTAGCAAGCCAGGACTGTAGACAAAGGATGATAGGAATGATTGAAAATTCAAAAGTGTAAGTACATGGCTCCATTGAGTTGTTGAATATCTGTACTGAAAAATTTCCAAAATATATTGGTGCTAAAGACAAAATTTCAGAGCAACTTCCTTCTACACTGGAAAGTACTCAGTATTATATACTTAGAAATCTGTATTTTCCAGCCCTCACTATGACATGCTTAGAAATCTGTATTTCTTAGCTTAGAAACCGGGCAACTTGGCAAGACCTCGTCTCTACAATAAAATAAAAAAACTAGCAGGGCATGGTAGCGTGCACCTGTAGTTCTGGCTACTTGGAAGGCTGAGGTGGAAGGATCGCTGGAGCCCAGCAGGTTGCTGCTGGGGTGGCCATGAGTGTGCCACTGCACTCTAGACTGGGCAGCAGAGTGAGATTCCAACTCAAAAACAAATAAACAAACAAAAAAACCCCTAAATTCTGTATTTTCCAGAATCTGGGATAAATTCACCTGCTCGCCATGTGAAGAAAAAAGGTAAACCTTTGACTATGAAAGACAAGGAGTTAGGTGAATCTCAAGACAAGACAAACAGATTAAATCTATTTCACTGAAACACAGATATATAATTTCTCTCCAGAGAATACCAAAGACTGACAAAATAAACAAAGAAATAACATGTTTCTTAACTTGTGAAATGTGACAGTCAATGGCAGATGGCAAAACAAAATGCAAGGAAACAATGTTTCAAGTTTTCCAACTGTTAGTAGCTAAGGAGGAAGTGAAAGACTTTACTTTCCTCTTTAAAATAAAGTGCTTAAAAAGAAGTCATTTCCTAAAGTCCTGTTATAGTAGATCCTTCTTATTTTTAACCCTGGGCAGTACTCAGTAGTTTGAGGACAGGGAAGCAAGATGTCTCAAGTCAACTATTTGAAATTTTCTAGAGCATCTGTTTTGCCTGCGCAAATCCTCCTCATTCTGGTAACAGAATGCCCAACAGGAACAATATCACTTCCATGCTGAGCCTGTGTCAAGAGCACATGACACAGACTTGCCCACTGGGAATGTTCTTCTTTTCTCTCGTCATGGTGATTGGTTCAGGGATGTGCATGGGGCCACTACTGGTCCAATGAGAATCACACCTGGGGCATTTCCCAGGGCTAGTGGGAGAGAGGTGCTGGTATTTTCTGGGAAGATTGCTAAACTAGAAGGCTAAAACCCTGGAGCCACTTTTGATATCACATCGTGAAGTCGTATCTGAAAGCAAAGCTGAGAGCAAAGAAAACAAGACTAGAAACTGCCAAGACAGGTGCTTGGTATTTTTTGAGCTCATGGGATGACCATGGTGCACTTTTCACCTATATTACTAAATAAACCTCCTTTTATGCTTATCCAGTATGAGCTTTCTTCCCTCCACCTCATCCCCCTTGTTCTTTTCTTCTTCCTCATCTTTCTCCTCCTCATTACCAACCTAATAATATAGAAGTCAAGTCTAGATCAGTGGTTATATTGATGGATATGAACAAAGAGCTGGTGACCACAGTTCATGAACAACAACAACAACAAAAGCTGTGCCTATAATAATTATTTTAAGCCTGGATTCAAACAAACATACTCCTAAGTTTGATGAATGCTTGATGGTCAACATATTAATTATGCCACTTGATAATCCATTGTGAATTCTAAGCAGTTCGTATACTGTGTTCTAAGTATGCCATTCATATATATGTTTGTGTGTGTGTGTATATATCTCATATATATGTATCATATACCTAATCTCACATCATAATAATAGATAAAAGAGAAATAACTCAATTGCTGTATCAGTATGCCCATCTAACTCAAACTCAGAGAGGGCAGGATGAAATATGCTTTCTTTACCACTGTGTTGCCAGGGTCCAGCACAGTACCTGGTACATGACTGCATTTCATTTACGAAGAAAATGAACAATAGAACTTCTTACATATGTTTTGGCATGTTCAAATTTATGTATACTAAGATCCAAGGAATATTGCCCATAGTTCACTATTTCTCAAGCAGAGATCAGTTAAAACAGTTTGGTGCATATCTTGGAAGATAAAGTGTTAACATCCTAAACAGATAAAGACTAAGAAGACTAAGAAGTTTGTAAGCAACTTGGATTGCTGATAAGCAAAATTTTGTTTCAAATGTGTTGATTAAAATATTAAATCTTCAGAGACCTACTTCTTTGAATTTTAGGGTTTGCCAAGATTTCATCTTAAAACTTCTCTTCCTTAGTCCTTGAAAAGAGCAAACACTTCCTACCTAGCCCTAGAAAGGATTATTCAATAAATAAAGAGGAATGATTATTTATTAAAAAACAAAAAGTTAGAATCTTGTTGCATATACCAAGGTAAATTCTAGACAATTGAGAATTTAAATGAAAAAAATAAGACAATAATTAAGAAAATAGAGTTAAATAAATAAACTATTTATAGAAATATTATGTTAGATTGACCTGGAACCCCCCCCCAATGATATATAAAAATTAAAAGCAAAACAACAAACTGGAAAATAATATTTGAAAATTTTAGTGGACAAAGTATTGATATTCTAAACATGTATAAAGCATATGAATATGTAATTCACAAAAGAAGAAATAGAAATGGCTGGGGCACATATGAAAACAATGTCCAACTCTTACAGTAATAAAAAAATACAAAATAAATCAAGATATAATTTATTTGGCCCAGTCAAATGGAAAATATGAACAAGAATCATAATTCCCAATCTTGGCAAGAGAAATGGATCCTTCCATAAAATTTGATGGGAATACAGTTCCATTACAAATTTTTTTGGAGGATGATTTAAAAACACACACCAGAGGCTTTAAAAAAGCTTGCAATTGCATTCCTCTTGACCTGCAATTCTACTTCTAGGTGAAAAAAAAAAAAAATAGAGATGAGTACAATGATTCATATTACAACAATTCACATAAAAGGTCAAACTAGAACCAACCCTCATGCCCAACAATAGGGGACTGGCTAAGTAAATTATAGTCACAAGATTGAATATGTTCCAGAAATAAGTAATAGAATGCTATATATGGACATGGAGAGATGGTTGTATCACATTGCTAAGAAAAAAGCTGGTTAAACAGAGAATGCAAGAGGAAATACAAAAAAAACCAGAATGATCTTTTTGGAAATCGGGACCTTGCAGGCTTCCCCCACGGGCTAAGTGTTCTAAGAACCCATCGGCATAGTGTTGTTGTGAGAAGCTGTATTTGACTTCAGTGAGTTGTTTTTGTTTGTTTGTTTGTTATATAGATTTTTTTTCAACGCGCTTGCCCATTTCATGATGGGTGATTTCTTCCACCATGACAATGCATTTGTCCATACCGTGCTGAGTGTTCAGCAGTTTTTGATCAAAAATGCACGACCCCCATGCCCTACCCTTTCTATTCACTCGATCTCACCCCATTCAACTTTTTTTTTTTGCGTTGTTTCCCCGAATGGAAAAAGTCCCCAGATTAAAGCTTTTTGCCGATGTGGAAGAGATGAAACAAGAAATGACAGAAGCACTAAATGACGTCAAAATCGACAAGTTAAAAGACTATTTTGAGCAGAGGAAAAAGCATCTCAGTAGCTACATTGCATCAAATAAAAATTACTTTGACGGTGACTGAAGTTTAAACATGTAACAATAAATACACAATTTTTTAATAAATAAATTCCATTTTGGGGACGTTCCCCCTCATATAGTGCAGTACAATCTTTGTAGGAAAAAGAATACATGTATTCAAATATGTATAAATGTTGAAGAAAAAAGCATAATCTAAAATATTAACCATAATCATTTGGGGTTAATGAGTTGGGGAATATGTATGTTATTTTATTCATATATAAAATTTTTTGAACAGAGTATGTATGCATGCATAACATATATACAGAAAAGCACATACATTGTATGTATACAGCATGATGCATTTTCAGAAATTAAACAAATCTTTATAAACAGCACCCAAGTCAAGTAACAAAAAATTATTAATACTTCAGAATTCTTATTTTCCTCCCTTCCAGTCACTAATAATTCTGCCAAAAGCCATCACTGTTACGATGGTTTTGCTTATTTTGAATTTTATATAGTTGATGTCATACAGTATATACTCCTTTGTGCCTAACTTTTTTCACACAACATTGTATTTATAGGACACATTCAATGAATTATGTTTAGCTATTGTTTGCTCTTTCTCATTGCTTTAGAGTATTCCATTGTGTGAACATAGCACAACTTATTTATGTATTTTACTGTTGATGGATATTTGTGTGATTCTGTTTGGAGCTACAGTTAATAGTGCTGATATGAATTATGTAGAACATGTCTTTGCAAACATATGTACTCATATTTGTTGGTTATATACCTGGGAGTGAAATTGCTAAGCAATAAAGTATTTGAACATTCAGCTTTAATATATACTGCCAAATAGTTTCCTAAAGTGGTCATATCAATTTACTCTCCCACCATCCGCCTAAGATAGTTCCAGTTGCTCTACATCTCTGGCAACACTTGATCTTCCCTACTGTTTTTATTTTAGCCATTCTGGTTAATGTGAGGTGATATCAAAATGTGATTATAATTTACATTTTCCTGGTGACTAGTATTCATCAATTAAGAATTAAAATAATTTTTTTATTATTTAAGCTATATCTATATTACCTTCCCTAGACACAGTTAAATTCATCAAGCAACAATAGTACATTTTAAAATATATTCTGGGCAGTATGATTGGAAACAAACAAGACTTAGCTTGATAATCAGGCTTTGGTTGGAATTTTCTCTCTGAAATTTAGCAGAGTAGAACCCTAAGCAAATTACGTAACTTTTCTAAGTTTCTATTTCTGATTCTCAAACCACTTCCTATGGAGACATTATAAGAATAATTATGTATATAAAGCATATGGTTATAACTCAATATGTATCAGGTTCCTCTCTCTCACAATTTGGTAAATATCATCATATTTGGAATCTTGTAGAATCCTGGGTCGTAGAGAAGAAGACCACTTAGGAACATTTATCTCAGTTGACTAGGCCCCCTTTTGAACCATTGACTCATTACTTCTATTTCTCTATTTCCTAGTTTTCTTTCAACTTCACTGGCTTCTTGACCTCTTCAACTCAACACCCTAAATGTTAGTGTCCTTTGGTCCAAGTTCTTCTTTTGTCCTCTTGCAATTTTCTCTATAGTGACTGCACCTATCTATAGTGTAGAGATGGGATCTCACTCTGTTGCCTAGGCTGGTCTTGAACTCCTAGGCTCAAGCAATCCTCCTGCTTCGGCCTCCTGAAGCGTTGAGATTACAGGTGCAAGTCACTGTGCCAAGCCCTAAAATTATCATTTTAATGCCTACACAATCTGTAGTGATATCTCCTTTTTTATTTGTGGTATTGGTAGTTTGTGTTTCTTCCTATTTTATAATCCAATTTTCTAGAGTTTTATCAATTTTAATATTCTTTCCAAGAAATCTTTTTTTTTTTTTTGAGATGGAATCTCACTCTGTCACCCAGACTGGAGTGCAGTGGCCGCTCCCAGCCACTGCAGCCTTGACCTGCTGGGCTCCGGCGATCCTTCCGCCTCGGCCTTCCAAGTAGCTGGAACTACAGGCGCATGCTACCATGCCCGGCTAATTTTTTTGATTTATTGTAGAGATGAGGTCTCGCCAAGTTGCCCAGACGTGTCTTGAACCCGTGGGTTCAGACAATTCACTCACCTCGGCCTCCCAAAGCGCTGGGATTACAGGCTGAGCCACCGAGCCCCGCCAAGCAACTAACTTTTAGCTTTGTTGATTTTCTCTAGCACATTGTTTATGATTTCATCAACTTCTGGTCTTATCTTTAATATTTACTTCTATCTATATATAGTTCATTGTATTTATATTTTTCTCTAGTTTATCTAGAAGCTTGGAACTTTGATTAAAATGTTTTTCTTTTCTAAATATAAATGTTTAAAATTATCTATAAATATAAAATCTAATATAAATTTATGTATCATGACATAGTATTATGTAATACATATATTATGAATTATAATGCTATGTTATATATAACTTAATATATAACTATACACACAAACACACATATATCTATCAGCAGTCACTTGTGTTGTCTCCTCTCCCTATCCCTGGCAACTACTAATACACTTTCCGTCTTTATGAATTTGCCTATTCTGAACATTTCATATAAATGTAATGGACCAATGTGAGGCCTATTATGTCTGACATATTTAACTTAGCATGAGTAAAATTTAATGTTCAGTCATATATTAGTACTTCATTCATTTTTATGGCTGTAAAATATTCCATTGTGTGGATATACCAAAATTTGCTAATCCATTCATCAGTTGATAGATATTTGGGTTATTTCTACTTTTGGCTATTGTGAATAACGCTGCTATGAACATTAGTGTACACATTTTTATGTGAACAAATGTTTTCAATTATCTTGGGTATAAATCTAGGAGTGACGTTGCTATGTCATGTAGTAATTCTAGTTCTAACTTTTTGAGAACTGCCAAATTGTTTTGTCACCATCAATGCAAGAGTTTCAATGTATCTATATCCTCAGTAACACTATTGTTATTGTAATGCTACTGTCTGTCTTTTTGATCATAGCATAGTGGGGGTAAAGTGGTATCTCATTTTTTATTTCTCAATTTTGATTTGGTTTTGATCTCATTTTTTGGTTTTGATTTGTATTTTCTTAATGGCTAATGATGTTGAACATCTTTTTATGTGTTTATTGGCAATTTGTATATATTATTTGGAGAAGTATCTATCAGATTTTTTGCCCAATTTTAATTAGGTTATTTGTCTTTTTATTGTTGAGTTCTAAAGTAATTTAAATATTCTAAATAGTAGATGATTACCAGATATATGATTTACAAATATTTTTTCCTGTTCTGTGAATTGTCTTCACATTCTTAATAGTTTCCATTGAAGTACAGATGGTCTCCAACTTACAATGATTTAACTTAAGATTTTTTGACTTTACAGTGGGTTTATTGGGATGTAATCCCATTGTTAGTCAAGGAGCATCTGGATTTACAATGGTTCACTTATAATTTTTTAACTTTATAATGCATTTGCCAGGGTGTTAAATACATTTTCCACTTATAATATTTTAAAAATACAGTGGTTTTTTTTTTTTTATCAGAATACAACCTCATCATAAGTTGAGGAGCATCTGCACACAGTGTGAATTTTGATGAAGTCCAATTTATCTATTTTCTTTTTTGTTGGAGTCATTGTCTAATCTAAGGTATAAGATTTATATTTATTTTCTTCTAAGAGTTTTATAGTTTTAGCTCTTACATTTAGTTCTATGGTTGGCTATGAGTTCATTTTTGTATATAATCTGAAATAGGAGCCCACATTTATTTTTTTGTATATGAATGTATATGACTCAGGACCATTTGTTGGAAAGACTATTCGTTCTTCATTGAATTGTCTTGATATCCTTGCCAAAAATCAATTAACTGTTAATGTGAGGGTTTATTTCTGTATTCAGAATTTTATCCCATTGTCTTATGTGTGTAGCCTTAAGCCAGTCCACATGATCTCTATTACTGTTGATTTGTAGTAATTTTTGAAATTGAGAAGTGTCAGCCCTTCAATTTTGTTCTTCTTTTTCAAGATGGTTTTGACTATTCTGGGTTCCTTGCATTTCCACATAATTTTAGAATCAACTTCAATTTTTGCAAAATAACCAGCTGAGATTTTGATAAAGATTGTGATAAATTAATAAATCAATTTGTGGAATACGGTCATTTTTCCAAAACATGAACATAAGATATATTTCCATTTATTTACATCTTTAACTTCTTTCAACAATGCTTTGCAGTTTTCAGTGTACAAATTTTGTACCTCTTATGTTAAATGTATGTCTAAGTATTTTATTTTCTGATGTTTCTTAATTTCATTTTCAGACTATTGATTATTAGTGCATAGAAATATGATTGATTTTTTGTGTTATTCATATCATTGCAACCTTGCTGAATGTATTTAATAGCTATCTTTCTTATTTACTCATAATAAAAGCTTGTTTACACTTTAGCTAGGAATTCATTTACATTAAATGCATTTAGTAAGATTTGTGTTTACTATTTTGCTATTTTCTTTCTATATGTCTTTTCTGGTTACTCTGCTTCTCAAATGCTGTCTTCTTTTTTTAAAAAGATATTTCTTCATTCATCTTCTTAATTCCCTGTTGTTTTTTTTACTATATATTTGTAGATATTTTCTTATTAGTTGTCCTGGGGATTACAATTATCATCTTAATTTATAACAATCAAGTTTTGATTAATAACAACTTAGTTTCAATAGTGTACAAGCTTTTTGCCCTTTTATAGCTCTGTTGTCCACTCTTTTGTGCTATACTGTTATAGAAATTTTATGTGTATTCATTGTGTGCCTGTAAATATACATTTATAGTTATTGCCTTATGCAGTTTTCTTTTCAATCTTACAGAAGAAAAAGAGTTACAAATGAAAAATACATTTATCTTGTCTTTTGTATTTACCTATGTAGTTGTCTATACTAGTGACCTTTGTTTCTCATGTGAATAAAAGTTACTATCTAGTGCTTTTTTACCTCTACCTAAATGACTGCCATTGTAGAGCATGTCTGCTAGTGATTAATTCTCCTAGATTTTGTTTATCTTGGAATGTCTTTATTTCTTCTTCAGTTTTGAAGAATAGTTTTGTTGGATATATGATACTTAGCTGACAGTCTTTTTCTTTCAGCACTTTGAATATGTCATCCCACTGCCTTCTGGCCTCCATAGTTTCTGACATAAACCTGCTGTTAATCTTCTTGGTGATTCTTTGTTTGGTCTTTCTACAGTTTGAATATGATGTCTTGGTCTTAGTATAGATCTCTTTGAGTTTATCCTGTTGGACTGTGTTGAGCTTGGATGCATAGTTTAATATTTTGCATCAAATTTGGGAAGTTTTTGACTATTATTTCTTCAAATATTCTTTCTGCTATTTTATCTTTTCCTTTCTTTCTGGAACTCCCAATATGTGTCTGTTGGCATACTTGATGGTATCCTACAAACTTCTGTCACTTTGCTTATTTTTTCTCATTATTTTTCTTTTCTGTTCCTCAGATGGGATAATCTCAATTGACCTATGTTTAAACTCACTAATTCTTTTTTCTGCTCAAATCAGCTCTTGAGCCCCCTTGTGAATTTTTATTTTAGTTATTGTACTTTTCAACTCTAGAATTTGTATAGCATTTTATAATAATTTTTTCTTTTTTTTGAGAAAGCAGGATTTATTGATAAGACAGAAAGGCTCCCACAGTGGGAGGAGACCCGAAGGGGTGGCCTATAATTTCTTTTTATTGATGCTTTCTATTTGGTGAGACATTGTTCTCATACTTTTATTTAGTTCTTAGATGTGGCATTCCTTCTTCCTTAGAATTCATTTTAATATAGTAATTTAAAGTCTTTGCCTAATAAGCTCAATATCTGAGTTTTTCAAGGACAGTTTCTATTCTGTTTTTTCTATGAATGAGCCTTACTTTTTTGTTTCTTTGCATGTCTTATAATTTTTGGTTGAAAACTGGACATTTAAAATAACATGATGCAACAATTTTGAAATTGGATACTTTCTCTTACCCACATTTTATTGTTACTGTTGTTTATTTAAGTGAGCTTTCTGAATGAATTCTCTAAAGTCTGTATTTTTGGTTGAAGTCTCCACTCAGGTAGCCTAGTGGTCAGCTAAAGCTTGAACCTATATTTTCTTAAACAAATCAAGGGTTACTCCGTGTATGTATTGGACGTGCTTTCAATACTCAGCCAGCAGTCAAAAACATTGCCTTAGTTTTCATTTTCTATTTCACATAACCTCAAATTCAGTCTGAGATTAGAATTTAGGGTATTCTTAGATTTTTTCCTGAATATATGCAAAGCTTTATGCATATATGTAGCCTTCCAGATTCCTAGAAATATGTCAGAGCTTTACAAAGCCCACAGGGGCATCTCATTCTCCATATTTGCCTTTTAAGCTTTTTAGTTAGCCTATTGTTTGCCCCAACTGTTATTCATCTCTTCAGGCAGTCATTATGTCAATCAGTTGCCTCTATTTGTTTTCAAAAATGCCCACAGGTAAAAGACTTTTCACAAGGCAAGCACTCAGTCAGGTTAAACAAAGACAGCCTTCCAGGTAGGTTCTTTCAGGGAAACACTAGATAAAACTAATAATGATGATTCTCTGTGGTTGAGGCTTTAAAGGAGAGTCATCCCTATGCTGCCCCCTTCAGTGACTGCCAGGCTATTGATTTTCACTGTTATAGGCTGCTGGCTTTCAAGGCTACTGCAGAGCTGGGTAGGTGTGGAGGGGGTATGGGAATCAGGCAACCTAAAGTGCCACAAAACTCACTGTTTTTACTGGGATGCACTCATTTTTAAAGAAAAAAATGATCCCTGGATTTCTGCAAGCCTTTAGTTAATTTCTAAAAAATTGGCTCTGACAAGTTTTGCCAGTTTTCCCATTGCTTTTGTGGAAAAGATAATTTTTGGAAGTCTTCACCCCACAATTTTGACTGATGCCACTCAATATGTCTTTTTAAATTTAATTCCTCTCCACAATCCTATGAAGCAGATATAACGATTGAACCATTTTACAAATTATGAAGCTAAGATTTAGGAGACTAAATATCTTCTCTGGGGTACAGTTAGTAAAAGAAAGCTCAAACTCTGACTTATTGGACTTCCCAGCTTGAACCCAACACTATACACTAACAAAGGAAGGTGACAGCAAACAAATGCCTCAAACCTTGACTCCTTTCCCCAGGAATCTGGCACTTCAGGCAGATTTAAATATAAAAAGGAGATAATGCTACTACTTTCCTTCTTTAAGCCCAGGGATCCAAAGATTCTGCATACAGAAATAACATGCTCTGAGATCCTGGAAAATTGGTGTTATATAAAAGACAGTATACTAGAAAACAATATCTGGAAAAATTTCAGACAGGCCTAAATTACTATATCCTCTTAGGGGGAGCTTCCTTCATAGCAGGAAGGACCCCCTGCTGTGTGGGCTGAGTTCCATGAATAAGCTTTTTTAGCTTACAAGACTGTCAAATCTGTCTTTGGGCCATTTGCTGTCTTCCAATTCCAAGATTATATGGAAACAATAGCCAGGACTACACCAATTTGAGAAAGAATGTCCCTTCCTAAATCTTCAACCACCAGAAAGATTGTTTTGTTAATTCTGTCACCAGAGTCTGTGGAAACATGGAGCTCCATTTTTCAAATCAGCATTGGAAATAGGACAAACAAGCGGTCCCAGATTCACTCATATGAAAACAATAACACATTCTGTGACTTGGAGGTCTGGAGGTTTATGTTGGCACCAACTGGAATGCTAATGTGCAAAGAATCTGGTCTCTCCTCTCAAACACTAACAAACACCAGTCATTTCCTACTGATTGGTTTCAACCTAACAAGCATTTCGTTGAGCCCAAAAGAATATTTCATTTTAGAGTATTTAGATTATGTTGATTACTCGCTTATGAGCCATACATAAGTTGGTCAATGAAAAACAGATTGCTTCAACTGGTTATCTGAAAAAACTCCCCAACCTACTCACCACCACCACAACCATCACCCAGTATTAATACTTGTAAACAGAATAAGATAGCATGTGAAAAGGGATCTAGAACTTTCTCTGAGTATATGATAAAAGCTATGAACTTCCTCTCCTGTGAAACTGTATCCTATTGATAGAAATACATTTTTATCTTGGGGTTTATGAGTTCTTTAAAAGCTCACCCATCATTGAAAATTCTCTCCTCTATGGTGTATCTTTGTTCCAGTACTACTAATGTCTTGGCCATCTCATGTAGGGCATCTCACAGAGTAACTCTGACCTCCTTACCTACCAATTTCAAATTTTGTTTTGACTTCAGGATTTGGCCAGGACACATGAACCTGGGCCATCATTTCTGGAAGATTATCAATTGTGCAAGCTGAATTCTGTGGAGGATAAAAAAATATAATAGACCGAACTGTGGCACCAGCAATGTCATGGAAAGGTATTGATTCTTAGATATGTGACTACTATATCTCAAAGAGTTTTTTGCAATAGATATCTAAAATACTAATCTAGGCATCAGAAAACAGAAAAAACACAGAAAATAAGCAATGTAGGTCATTTTAAGTATCAGTGAGTAAAATTAAGTTATAACTGGGAAGCTTTTTAGTTTTCACTATTCTGTACTGTCAAATATGGAAGTACGAGGATTGCTTATAAGTATCTCCATCTCCTTTGCATTTAACTGTCTTCATTTCAATAGGCATGGTTAGTATCTTTTAGGGGCAGACCAGGCCACAAGACAGATGAAATCCTTTAAAAGCTTACAGTCTCATGGGATGCACGACCATGCAATGGATAACCTCATATAGCTCTATGGTTGGTCTAGGTAATAGTGGTGTCCGTTAGGGCTCTGGCAGCACAGACCCTAATACATAGTTCATCTGGGCAGTGGGTGAGGAAGGAGGTAAGGGAGGAGTCAAGGAGAAGCCTCTGGGATGAAATGAAGGATACGATTTTGAAGGAAGAACAGAGGTCAAGCATTTTAAGGGCAGGACTCCCAAAGGCATGAAGCAGCAAGCTGTGGAAGTGTTACTGTGTGTTCTGCAGTTTGACTGGGGTGTGACATGTAATTAGGGAAATAGGAAGAATGGAATTGAAGAGATTATCAGGGTGGCTGGTAGACAGATGGTCTTGTTTACCGTTTCTGGGAAATAGGCTTTGACCAAGAAACCGTGGGAAGTTGCGTGAACAAGGTAATGAGAGATTGGATCAGGCTGTGTTCTGGATGGTAGACTCTGGGGGACAAGGAGAACAGATTTAGAGCAGAAATAGAAAGAGCTGGAGAGAGGCTATTGTTCTTGTCAGGGTGAGAGAGGGTGAAGGTCTGCATAGAGGAAATGATGCTTAGGGCATAGAGAAAGGGACCGGTTCAAGGAAATTTTCTAAGAATTGTTAGGACTTGGTGGTTGACCAGATGTTGTGAAGGAGATGGCAGAGAAAGGATGGACCAATGTGGAACCTGAAATAAGAGAGATTGTATGAGATAGTTGGTGTGGTAGGAAGAAGATACATCAATGAGTTTGAGGTACAGATAGAGACACCTTGTAAGTATCTGAGAATGAAGTTAAGGATGATGGTTAAAACATGAGAGTGAGAGATCTCCCAATGGAAAGGTGTAGAAAATTAGGGTTGTTGCTATTTTGGAGTCATATGCTTGATATTTTGAAGTCTATTATTCATATATAAAGTAAAATATTGACTTGCTCCTCAGGAAAGTGCCCATGAGTATGCACACATTTGATTGTACTTATCGCTTCAGGGAATCAGAGAACTAGGTTCAAATCTTCTATGAAAAGCAGGAATATCATTCTGTGATGGGAGGAGTGCATGTTGGATTCAAGTTTCTGGCTCAAGTGCCAAGCAAACTAAATGGCCCTGGGAAGTCCATCTGACCTTGGAAGAGGGGGAAAAATGAGAAAGGCTAGCGATCGTGAGTATTCCCTCAGTTATGGAGCTCTAGAGAATCGAGGACCACTAACCTGGAAAAGCTGCCTCTCCTCTCCTCTGTCAGTCTAATTTTCCTGCCTCCTTCCTTGCATCACTGCCCCTTTCATCTCAGTCCTCACAGGTACACAATGACAAACTCATCTTCCAAATATGAGGAGTGATCAGATGCTATCTGAGTTCTTGCCCAACATATGGTTGTATAACATAATTTTTCCAAAGAATGCTTATATGCAATATATCTGCTACTTCTATCACATACCCACAAATTTCAGGTCTTGCAATTTATGGTTGAGGGAGGTCTGAGTCTGGGAAGAGGTGATGGATGTGCCTAAGATTAGAAAGTAATTCAAGGAGATAGCTCAGCTCTGGTCATTGGCTGCCCTACTTTCTAGCTATAAGACCATGTTACTTTAATTCAACAATCTATGGAAATGTGTCAAAAGAGAACTAAAAGTGAAATATGATTTTCTACTGTTCTTATTGAAAATTTGCTTAAGTAAGAAACAGCCTCATTATTAGTATGACAATATGTGGCTTCAAGATGAAAAAAGAAAGAATTCAAGAAATAAGTGATCCTTGGAGTTTATTGTTAACAAAGCTTGACTTTTATTTATTTTGTTATTTTTGTAAGTGTCTCTGTCTTTCATTTTAGAAAGGCACAGGCATTTTAGATGTATATTAATGTCTATAAGAGATCTATGAGATATGAGACAGATTAAATTTATTGAACATCTACTATAAACCAAGGATATTGCTATGTACACATTTTTTAATATTCACAGAAAATGTTTAAGTATCCTCATCTACATTTTCTAGATGATAAAAAATAATATCAGTGAGTTTTTGAAAAAAGAGAGAGAAAGAAAGATGTGGAATTGTCACCAAACAGCCACAATAACGCAGCAACAACTAGTTATTATTAATTGAGCACTTATCTTATGCAGACTCTGCATCAAGTGCTCTACAGTCTTTGGCACATTTAACACTCATGACCTCACATTTGATACAGGTTTTTACTACTCACTGTAGAGATGAGAAGAATACTTCCTAGAAGACTTGCCCACAGTCACATGGCTTTCTGGCAGTATGATGTTAGATTCAAAGAGGGAATGAAAGATCACTGCATATGTGTACATTTGTGTTGTATAGGAAGGCCATAATTCCCATGTGTTTGTAGACCCACCTTTGATTTCAAAAGTGAAAAATGTAGTAAATCCTGGAAACCATCCAGGATGTTTCTTCTAACTGTTGCTATTTGTCCTTTCAGCACAAATTTTTACTTGCTTGGCATGCTGTAGACTTAAATGTAACTCTTGAATTGGATGCTGTTCTCTTCCAGCAGTGGAAATAGTTTGGGTGAAGCTATCAATGCACTCTCCTACCAAAGGCTCCCGACTAACAGCCAACATGCGGGAGATGGAAGACCAGAAACAGGAGGTATGTGAGAAATTGGAGAGAAAACTTATACTCTCAGAATCAGAAGCACTATTGTCTTAACAAGCCAAGCAGTTGAGATCATATCTCTTTCCTACTCTCAAACTTTTAGTGACTTCCTATTGCCTAAGGGAACAAAGCCCAAGATACTCAACAAAACACACCAGGTCTTTGCTATCTATTTGAGCCTCACCACTTTCTCTTTTCTGTCTTTCTCTTCTCATGCATAGTCCACATTGTGGCTGGATAGCCTCTAAACATGACATACACTTTGGAGGCCTTTGCATATGCTATTTCCTTTGTCTGGAATGCAAACTTGCATAGTTTTCTTGGAGAGAACTGATTGCTTTTTCCTTTGTGCTACAATAGCACTTTATCATGCCATTTCTAGAACAAATTCCATTCTCTCTGATAGTTAGTTGTATTTCTATTATTCACATCTAAACCTGTAAGTCTGGCACATTGCCTAGTATACAGTAGGTACTTCATAGATGTTGAATGAAGGAATGCATGGATAAACTACATTGAGTTACCTAGGCACTTGTGACAGGCTATGCACAGAACACAGTCTAGAGTACAGTAATGCCAATATCAGCTTCTGTAATCTCCAACTTAATTATGTGAAAAGGGCTGAAAATAGTTAGCATTTGTGTATTCATCCTACACATATTTGTAAAGTGCCTTTTTTTGGTTGTTTTTGTTCAAGTGTTCTTACAACAGTGAAAAAAGTAGATTTAGCCTAAGTGCTCGTGTAGCTTATATTCTGATTGGAGAAAAAGTCACACACATAAATAAAAAACAAGATGCTCTCAGGTTAAAATAAGTTCTATGAAGAAATTGAAGTAGGCTGGACGTGGTGGCTCAAGCCTGAAACCCCAGCACTTTGGGAGGCTGAGATTAGGGGATTGCCTGAGCCCATGGGTTCAAGAACAGCCTGGGCAAATTGGTGAGACCTCATCTCTACAATAAATCAAAAAATTAGCCGGGTGTGGTAGCGTGTGCCTGTAGTTCTGGCTACTTGGAATGCTGTGGTGGAAGGATTGCCTGAGCCCAGCAGGTCAATGCTGGGGTGGCCATAAATATGCCACTGCACTCCAGCCTGAGCAACGGAGTGAGACTCCAACTCAAAAAAAAAAAAAGAAATTGAAGTAGAGTGATAAAGCATGATACTTTGTACTGAGTTATGGCTCCCCAAAATCCGCAGTTTGAAGCCCTAACCCTCAATGTAATGATATTTAGAGAAGTAATTAGGTCCAGCTGAAGTCAGGAGGGTAGGGCCCTCTTGTGGCATTAGTGCCCTTGAAAGAAAAGATACCAGAGAGCTTACTGCTTTTCTCTCTCTACCATGTGAGGACACAGCCATGACCATCTTCAAGAAAGGAAGATCCTTATCAGAACCCGACCATACTGGTACACTAATCTCAAACTTCCAGCCGCCAGATCTGTGAGAAAACAAATTCCTGTTGTTCAAGCCACCCAGTCATGGTATTTTATTATGGCAGCCTGAGCTGACAAAAACATGACTGGGGACTGCTATTTTAGACTGTGTGGTCTGGGAGGACCCATTTCAAAAGCTAATATTTGAGATAAGGTCCAAATACCGAGACAAAAATATTCAAGAGAAGGTCTTGGGTAAAAGATTACATTTTTGAGCAAGAGGTGTATGTAGGAAGGGCTGTCCATTTGTAAAATTATGCCCAATTATCAAAATTAGACATCAATCCCCCTCTCACTAGTGTCTACCAGTAATGCCTCCTAGAAACTCAGTGTCTTTTATCAGTACCCCTGTTCCTTTGGATCATCCACATGATTTCATCCTTCTCTGAAACCTATCTAGGCATGGGATTTTCTAGAATTCCTTTCTCCACCAAAACTTGCCATTCCTGTGTTCCATTTCCTTCCTTACTGAAATCTGTTAACATACCTAAGACACATAAGTTATTCCTCCCAGATAACATCTACATTTCACAGGAACTTACTAGAAGCAACTTGATTCCAGATGAATGACAGAAATAATGAGAATTCAGGGGGCCACTGGGGCATATTTTGGAGCAAATGGGTCTACGGCACCCCAACTACCCAGCATAGGCAGTTACACATACCCTTTCAGGGATGGATTTTCTTATGTACCAAAATTACTGATTGCCTGAAATATCCTCCAAATTGACACACTTCAGAAGAATAGAGATTTTTATTTCAATTTCAAACACAAATAAAAATGGAGCTAGGTTGCAATTTAGGGCAAACATTAACAATAGCTCCAATAACTTGTATCCCAATGCATGTGTATAAGCTCTTGGCAGAATAATTTTTTGTTAAAAGATTTTAGATTCGAATCTGAGTTTTAAATGTTGAACCACAAAGGAGTTGTTGAAACCTCCTTAAGCAGCTGAGACCTAGCTCCCACTTCCCCAGAAATTTGGCCAGGGAAGATATTAAATAGAGTTCTGTCACTAGTCAGAGTTGATGAAGAGTAAGCATGGAGATGGTACCTATCAAAAGGAAAATTAGAATAAATGAATATTAAAATATTTAAATCTATAATAATGTGTTCAAAACACAGTGCTGAAGAACATTATCACTGGAAGTGAGAAACCAGTGCTAAGTCACTTACAGTCCTTTCTAAGCACACTCCTTCCCTCCATTTCAACTCATTAGGGTAATATTAGCTTCAAATGTAATGGTGTAATTTTAACTGCACTGTACACAAATTATTCTGGCTCTTACTCTGACAGGGTTTAACAATAATCCCTCTTGGTAGACCTTTAACAATTGCTACAATGCTGGAAAAGCAAAAAAGAATGAGGCATTTAGAAATAAGAAATATATAGCCAGGAAAACCAGTAGATTATTATTTACCCAGGAGCAGAGAATGCTCTGCTTCTAAGTTTGCTGGGTTTAGTGGCTGCCTTCCCAAGAGTTTTAAAAAAATAAATTTTTTCATTTTTGAAATGCCTTGGATACTACAATACCTTAAAGAGTACAATACCATGAGATACAACACCATCCTACAGATTTCTGATGTTTTAAAATCATTTGAAGGGCTACATAGGCTTTTTTTGAGAGAGAGAGAGAGAGAGAGAGAGAGAAAGAGAGAAAGACTAACTGTGTTGCTCGGGCTAAAGACTAGAGTACAATAGTGTGATCATAGCTTACTGTAGCCTCAAACTCCTGAGCTCAAGTGATCCTTCTGCTTCAACTTCCCGAGAAGCTGAGACTACAGGCATGTGCTATCATGACCGGTTAATTTTTTTTTTTTTAAATAGCTGGGCTTGGTGGCTCAGCCTGTAATCCCATGCCTTGGGAGGCTGAGGTGAGTGAATTGCCTGAGCCCGCGGGTTTGAGAACTGCCTGGGCAACTTGGTGAGACCTCATCTCTACAATAAATCAAAAAATGAGATGGGCGTGGTAGCGCGCGCCTGTAGTTCCAGCTACCTGGAAGGCTGAGACAGAAGGATCGCCAGAGTCCAGCAGGTCGAGGCTGCGGTGGCCAGGAGTGGCCACTGCACTCCAGTCTGGGCAACAGAGGGAGACTCCAACTCAAAAAAAAAAAAAAAAATTTGTGTAGGCACAGAATCTTGTTATGTTGCCCAGGCTAGTAGACTTCTAATACTAATCTGTATATACACATGTATGCAAACCCTACAAATATGTGCTTCTTTGAGTTCTAAAAGTCAAATTGATTTCTGCCACATATTATAGAGGAAATACAGAGGGTTTCAAAAACTGTATACACATTTTAAGAAAAAAAACTGCATTAAAATTGTAGATAAATACAATTCACGTTTGACTTCTGCAATTACAAGAAAGAAGTGCTCAGAGTGGTTACCATCAGCATCCAGACACTTCTGATTATGGCAAACCAAAATTAATACATCTTTGTATAATTTATCTATGTTAACTAAAAACATGTATGCAGTTTTTTGGCATTCCCAGTAGTTTTTTTTTTTTTTTTTGAGTTAGAGTTTCACTCTGTTCCCCAGGCTGGAGTACAGTGGCACACTCATGGCCACCCCAGCGTCAAACTGCTGGGCCTGGCAATCCTTCAGCCTCTTCCAAGTAGCAGGAACTACAGGCGCACGCTACCACATCCAGCTAATTTTTTGTTTGTTTGTTTTGGGGATATTGTAGAGAAGAGGTCTTACCAAATTGCCCAGCCTGGTCTCGAACCCCTGTGCACAGGAAATCTTCTTGCCTCATCCTCCCAACGTGCTGAGATTATAGGCTTGAACCACCGTGCCCGGCCCCCAGTAGGTATTTTTAATGCTCAGTGAATATTATCCAGTTTTCTGGGATGGGAAAATGGAGAGAGTAGTAGCTTTGAAGGTTTCCACGAGGATTCAATGATGTAGTGAATGTAAAGCGCTTAATACAGTGCTTGCCACACAGTGAAGACTTAGTAGACACAGCTGCCGTTATTATTGCTGTCATCATTAGTCACAAAGTAAATACAATGATTCACATTTGAATGAGAATTCAGGATTCTAAAGCACTTCCACATGCATGATTACATTAGAATCTTCAAAACTTCTAGTGGGATAGATGACTAAGAACCCTCATTCTTATAGATGGGGAAGGTAAGACTAGACTCAGCAAGAATAAGCTACTTGCTCAAGATCACACAGCTAGAAGTACATCCTATATCTCCTAGTGAGCTACATAGCACCTCCTTATTGCTCTGAACTTTAAAAAACTTGGGCTTGCATCCATCCATCCATCCATTCATTCATTCCATACATATGTATTAACAGCCTACCTTGTATCAGGTATTCTTTCTTATGCAGCGACCACAACAGAGAACAAGACAGACAAGGTCCTTGTGGTTATGAACTTACTTTCCTGTGGGAGTTTGGGGCCATGGAGTTGAGACAGAGAATAATTAATTAATCTAATAAGTAAAATATTTAGTGTTGTGAGCTGAATGGTGTTTCCCACCAAATTTATATATTGAAACTCTAAACCCCAGCACCTTAGACTGTGCCTATATTTGGAGATAGGGTCTTTAAAGGTTGACTATGTTAAAATGGGGTCATTGGGATAGGTTCTAATTTAATCAGACTGATGGCCTTATAAAAGGAAATTTGGATGCAGGCAAATAATCCAGGGGCAAGAATACAGAGAAGAGACCATGTGAGGACACAGCGGGAAAAATGGCTGTCTACAGGCCAAGGAGAGAGACCTCAAAATAAATCAAATCTCCTAACACCTTGATTTTAGACTTTCAGCCTTCAGAACTATGAGAAAATTAATTTCTGGTATTTTGTTATGACAATCCTAGCAAACAAATACACCTACTTAGAGCTGTTGATAAATACTGTGGGGGCGGGGGAAGAGGAAGAGAAGTGAATGCTAAGGATGATCAGGAGTGTTGGGAGAGCCCATCGCAATATTCAGCAGGGTGGTCAGTATAGGTCTTACTGGGAAGAGAAAATTTGAGCAAAGACTTGAAGACGGTAAGATAATTAGCTATGAAGACATTTGGGAGAAGAGGTCTATTAGTACAAAGGCCTTAAGGTGGGAGTGTGCAGGCATGGTGAGGAACCACTTTGAGAAGAATGTGGCTGGAGGAGAATGAACAAGGATGTGGAGGGGAGGTCGGGGAGGCAATGCAATGGGAGGGCCAGGTCAGGAAAGCCTTGCAGGCCATTGTAAGCACTTTGATTTCTTCTCTGCATGAAATGAAGAACCATTGCTGGGTTCTGAACGAAGTGACATGACCCGACATATTTTAAAAGAATCATCTTGGCTTCTGTGTTAAGAATAGACTTAGGCATTGCAGTAATTCAGGCAAGAGATGACAGCAAGAAGTTCAAACTAGAGCACTAGGCACGAAGGTGCCAATAAATGGTCAGATCCTGGATCTGCTGTGAAGGCGAAGCCAACAGGACTTCCTCAGAGATTGTCAATGCGATATGAGAGAAAGAGTAGCGTCAAGGATGACTCCAAAGTTTTTGGCCGACCAAACGAGAAGATGTCATTGTCATCATCTGAGATGGGAAAAGCTGCAGGCAGAAGTGATTGGAAGAACAAGATCAAGAATTTAATTTTGGATGCATTATGTTTGAATCTCAGACATCCAAATGGAGATGTTGAGCAAGCAGTCTAATGTTGGAGTTTATGTTGGAAGAGAGCAGTGTGCACTATGCAGGGAATGTAAGAGACTAAGTGTGGTTAGAGACAAGATGAAAACAAAGACTGAACACTGGGGAGTTCAGCTCTAAGAAAAATCAGGAAGAAGAGGAAGAAGCTGCAAAGGAGACTGAGAAGGCATATTGGCATAGTGTATTGCTCTAGAAGCCCAGTGAAGAGATGATTTTTAGGAAGAAGTTTTGATCAATGGTGTCAGATACTGTTTCTAAGTCAAGTAAGGAGAGTGCTAAAGATTGACTTTTGGTTTTCGCGTGGAAGTTTTTGGTAATCCCCAAAAAGAAATTTCTATGCACTGGTAGGGAAGATATCCTGATTGGAGTGGGTTTGTGCAAGCGAGAATGAAAGGTATTAGGAACAAGGAATAGAAGTGACTTCTTTAAGGAGCTTTGCCGAAAAGAAGATAACACAATGAGGCATTACTGATGGGGAGCCGAGTGGCAGTTCAACATTTTCTTTTTTATTTTATTTTATATTTCATTTTATTGTATTAGAGTTGTGGGATGCAAATGAAGATTTAATACATAAATAAGTCACATGCAGGTATAGTTTGGGCTTCTAGCTGACCCTCTCGCTCCTGATAGTGGACCAGGTACCCAGTGTGTTACCATGTGCCTCCCTCTCTCTTTCCTCTCTCCTTCTCCTAGCAGTGTCCAGTGTCTGCTGATCCCACCCTGTGGTCATGTGACAGTGATCAGGACCCATTTATGAGAGAGAATATGTGGTATTCAGTTCTTTGTTTCTGTGATAATTCACGTAGAATGATGATCTCTAGCTGCAACCATGTTGCTTTGAAGGTCATAATTTTGTTCTTCTTTATGGTTGCATAATATTTCATTATGTATATTTTTTTCTTTAAGAGAAAATGGGAGAAATAACAGGATGTTGGTATTCTCATCAGAATGATCCAGTAGAGAAGACGGAAATTGATAAAAAGGGGAAAAAAGAAGGGAAATCACTGGGGTAATATCTTTGAGGAGGAAAGTAGAGTTGGCACCCTGTGCTCAAGATGGGCTTTCAGTAGAAAGAAAGGTAGACAGTTCATGCTTCATGAAGCTGAATAGGGCTGGGGCTGGGAGCTTCTGATGTTTTCTATTTTTCTTAGTGAAGGCTGAAGAAGAGTTAGCAGTTGAGAGTGGGGACAGGGAAGAGGTGTTGAGGGTTTGAAGTTAAAGTATGATAAAGTCATGTATTTGTTTTCATAGCGAAGTACCACAAACTGGGTTGCTTAAGCAACTAAAATGTATTGTCTCACAGTTCTGGAATCTAAGTCTGAGATCAACATGTTGGCACAGTTGGTTCCTTTTAGGGGCTGTGAGGAAGAATACACTTCAGGCCTCTCTCTTGGCTTATGAGGGCTCTCTGGCGATCTTTGAGGCTCCTTGGCTTGAGAAACTGTCACCTGCATCTCTGTCTTCATCTTCACATGGTGTTCTCTTTCTTTCTCTGTGTGTCTCTGTGTCCTTTTCCCCTTTTTATAAGGACATCAGTTATAGTGGATCAGGGCTCACCCTGTAGACCTTAATTAAATACATCTTCAAGAACTCTATTCCAAAATAAGGTCACATTCTGAGATAGTGGGGATTAGGTCTTCAATATATAAATTTTAACAAGGGGATATAATTCAATCCCTAACAAGTGGTTAGGAGAGCATAGTAGGCTAGGCGTATAGTGTGTTTGCTTGGCAGCGAAAGAAACTACATGATATTGGCTATCATAATTCCAAAGTGAATCCCTCAGCATGGGGAGACCATTTTCTCCACCAAAAGTCAATGGAGTATAGAGTAGAAAGAGAATTGAGTTTAGCCACAGTTGTGGTTTTCACCTGATAAGTGCAGCAAGGAAGTCTGCAATGTATGCTAGTCAGTGCTTATTAGAATTTACCATAGAATTGAAGCTGGGTGGAGCAGGAAGAGAGGATTTGAAGGTGGTAAGGGACAGAGAAAGTTTTGGGATCAATGGATGAGGGGTCCTGTGAGGAGAAAAGATGGTTGATATTGGGGCATTTGAGGAAGTAAGTTAGAAAATTAAAGGTGTTAAGAGAGAAGAAGGCACTTGGAACTGAAATATGATGATGTTTGGTTTTTGCTAATTACAAATCCAGGTTTTGACAAGGGTGGGGTGGCTGAGCTGGGGAGTGGACAGTTTCATTAGAGAGCAGAGGGCACAGTATTGAGAAAGCAGTGTCTTGGAAGAGCTACCTATGTACATGTTGAAATTATAAAGTTTTCCTTCATTTATTTACTCATTCAACTATTTATGTGCCAGCAGTAAGGGAGAATAGAGCCCTGATGGGAGCAAAGCCCATGCAACCCAACAGGAGAGCCACTGCCAAGCCCAGCAGTCCCTGCCTGAGCTTAGATGGTCTTAGACTGACCTACACTGGATGATTAAGAGAGCAGAAACAGGCCAGGCTCGGTAGCTCAGCCTGTCATCCCAGCACTTTGGGAGGCCGAGGCAAGTGGATTGCCTGAGCCCGCGGATTTGAGACCAGCCCGGGCAACTTGACAAGACCTCGTCTCTACAATAAATAAAAAATTAGCTGGGCGTGGTAGTGCATGCCTATAGTTCCGGCTACTTGGAAGGCTGAGGCAGAAGGATTTCCAGGGCCCAGCAGGTCAATGCTGGGGTGGCCGTGAATGTGCCACTGCACTCCAGCCTGGGCGACAGAGTGAGACTCCAACTCAAAAATTAAAAAAAGAGAGCAGAAACAGAAAAAGGAAACAACTCTGGTGAAGTTAACTTAGAAACTCCTTTGCTACCCAAATAAACAATTAACCCAGAGAAAAATAAAAACTTTATACTCTAAATAGCCTGCATTGTTTGTTTTAAAAATTATTATTATTTGGTCTCCTTGGTAGCTCACATTCATTGTGTTGATATGTGTGTTTCCTGGGGATTCTACACACTCCAAAATCTGAAGAGTAAGCAAAAACAGTGCTTCTGCTTAAACCCTTCACAGTTTATAGCCACATTTACATAACATTAAATAAGTCAACAAAGGCATCATTAGCTCCCATTAAAATATGAGCAAAGAAATTTAAATGAACAAGACAGGCTAATTGGTAAGTAATGTTGTGTATCAAAAATTATGACTGTAAGATATCCCAGTTAATGAGAAGCCCTGCAATCATGTTTACTACATATTTAAAAATTAAATGAAGGTGAATGAAAGTTAACAGAAAAGAATATTTTCCCCTTCATGGGTGCTATTATAACTGTTTTTCAAAGTTAAAAATACCAAGGATTATTTTAGCCATCTACTTTGAGAAAAGATCTCCTTATACTTTACATGACTTTCATCACATTCTCCTTGGGTCATTAAGAGAGAAGCCACAGCCAGGGCGAAGAGCAGGGGCAGAACCCTAGAATTATACCAGTGAGTAGGCTTTGGTTTTATCCTGGGCCTTGGTTGTTAGGGGAGCTCTCTCCTATTCCTTAAATGATAGGGCTCTGGGCCCAACCCAAGGCAAAGTGTGCCCTTCAAGTCAGCCGCCAGAGGAAAGACTTCCTGTCTGAGTGACAGAGATTCCTAATGCTGTCTGCTTGCAGAATCACCTGGGGTGAAGTTCTAAAAATGCTGATGTGTAGGTGCCACTCCGGACTAATTAAATCAGACTCTTGGGAAGGGGGGCCCAGGCATCTGTATTTTAGAAAAGCTTTCCTGCTGATTTTCTAAGGTGTCGTCAATGTTGCAAACCATTGTACTAGCCCTCTCCTTAGTAAAATAGCAGCTACCATTTACCTAGTGACTTCTGTAAAGCTCTCTAAAGGAACTTATATAGGTGAGTTTATATTTTTTGTGATGTCATTGTAAACTTTTGCTATTTACAGAGACTACACAGACAGAACAATACTGGATCCCAAAGAAAGACTCTCCAAATACTGGAATTTCAGACGACTGAGGCATTAAGTAGAAAATATTTGGAGGGGAGAAGAAAAAAAGGAGGTCTCCCTGGCATCCCTTCTTGATTCAGATATGCCTGCATGTCAGACCCATATCCAACCATGTAACATCAGCACCTTGTGAGTTGTATGTCTAGGATAGAAGCTGTTTTGACTTCTCAGGCAATACAGAGTCCTACGTAGTGTGTATGTTTGTGTGTATTTGTGTGTGTGTGTGTGTGTGTAGATGCATACATATGTGCGCATGTGCTGAGAGGTGTGGTTTTAACACTTCGTTATGCTCAAGACACTAATATTTCATTTTTTTTTCCTTTCCTGTTCCCTCTTCCTCCCGACTCCTTTTCCCATTCTCCCTCCCCGTCCACCAAGATACTAATATTCCCTTGAAAGTAGATGAGTTCCTTTATATATTTCTCCTCCTGGTCAGTGCAAGTCTGCAATAATAGATAAGACATTTGGTTCTTCTGAATAAAACCCTGAGACAGGCCCAAGAGAAGCCACTCCACAGTCTATATGAATAGTTTCCTTTCAAACCCTAATTCCAGAACTTCCCAGGGCTCAAGTCTCCATATTTGGGGTTTCTGTGGGGAGAAAAGAAACAGAAACAGAAAGAACAATATTATGGAAAACAAAGCCTGTAAACGCTAATAGCAAGAGGGAATGCTTTTGCTTCTAAATTTTGAAAATAGGGATTAATTTGATATACCATGAAGAGTTTTTAACAATGCATCCACTTTGAAATAAAGGAAGCATACTGTATTGCAATGCTAGGATTCTCTGCTTCTTTCCTTCCATTTGGAAAACTGTACTCATAGACTATAGTTTTGATACAGCCTCACGTGTTGATACTCTTAAATGATAACTTTTCATTCTGTGGCCTCTGAGTTATAAGTCCCTAAAAATTTGTCTGAATTTGACCTTTTCCTGGTGGTTTCTAGTGTTTGGAACGTTCTTCAACCCATATCTAACATATCCCTCTCCCTTCATTTAAATTACTCCCCAAATTCCAAAGCCGTGTACAGTCTCAGTCCATTCATTGGGTCATTCAATGGATATTGACTGAAACATGCTTTATGCTACACACTGGGCCAGGTTCTGAGAATTAACAGTGAACACAGTAGTCACTGTCTTTGTTCTTAAGAAGATTGGGTTCTACTAGGAAAGAGGATATTACGTAGTCAAGTACATTTCTCTCGTGCAATTTTGATAATGGTTGTATGGAAGTCAAACAAGGAATGTTGCAAATACGTAACAGGAGGGCTTGAGCCAGTCTTTGTGGTCTGGTGCGGCTGAGGGAAAGGATACCTTGAGGAAGGGGTGACCCAGATAAAAGAGACCTCAAGTGTGAATCCAACATAGCTGGGTGAAGAGGCATGGCATTTGCAGCAGAGGCCACAGCCCGTGCAAAGGCCCCAGTGCAGAGAAGAACAATGCCATTGCCATGAATTGAAAACCAGGAGGAAGGGTTTTGCAGCTGCAGTGGAATGAGCCCCAGTGAGAGAGACAGAGATGAGAGGTAGGAGGGGCTGTGTGTAAGACTGATGGCCATAAGAAATGTGTGTTTTATTTTAATAACATTGGGAAATTTTCAAAGATATTATTATTACTATTTTTTTGAGTTGGAGTCTCACTCTGTTACCCAGACTGGAGTGCAGTGGCACGCTCCCCGTCACCGCAGTCTCAACCTGCTGGGCTCCAGCGATCCTTCAGCCTCAGCCCTTCCAAGTAGCTGGAACTACAGGTGCGCGCTACCACGCCCGGCTAATTTTTGATTTATTGTAGAGATGAGGTCTCTCCAAATTGCCGGGTGTGTCTCGAACCTGCGGGCTCAGGCAATCCACTCACCTCAGCCTCCCCAAGCACTGGGATTACAGGCTGAGCCACGGAGCCCAGCCTTGGAGATATTCTTGAAACAAGTGATGGGTGTAATTAGAGATGCATTTTTCTTAAATCCACTCTGGCTGGAGGTAGAAGTAAGACTGGAAAGAACTAATGGCAATAGCTGGGAGGGTCACATTACAGATTATTGAAGTTCACCATTGGTGTGGAGGAAGCCCTGGGCTGGGTGGGACCGGGGGATGAAAGGAGGTGTCTGAGATCGGTACCAGCTTACCCTTTCCAGCAGGTCCTTCTTTACAATGCCCACTTGACAATAGGATTCCCAGCACACTGACTCACAAAGCAGACACAGGCCTTACCAATAAATAAATACCAATTGGCATGCCTGGGGATCATATACGGCCTGGAAGACCAAGAAAAAAGATTCTTTTACATGAGCCAGCTGCACTTTGGAATAACACAGACCTCTGTGAATCATTTCATGGTTTATTAAACAAAATTCTGTTTGCAATTGGCAAGTTAGAAAAATAAATGTCCATGTTTGTTTTCACTTTCCATTTCTTGGGTTTGTCCAGAGACTCACAGCCCCAGTCTCAGGGTCTGTCCTTGGAGACACATTAAACAGACCTGGATTCCCACTTTTGAATGGCCCGGGGAAATCAGCTACAGATTTCCATTAAGGGGAGGATTCTTGCTGTTGTTCCCATCATGAGAGCGGGTATATGGGCACCTGCCAAGGTTAGCGGGTTACCAGCCTCTCATCATGTGTTACTGTTTTAGATACCAACCTCTCAGACCATCTACTCTTCCAAAACTGGCAGAATCCTGGGCATGGCCTTTGGGCAGAAGAGCTTTCCTTTTTCTGAGAAATGATTCTCTGCCACTGTTAACTTACAATCTCATTTAGGCTCTCTCACTCTCTCTCTCTCTCTCTCTCTCTCTCTCTCTGTGTGTGTGTGTGTGTGTGTGTGTGTGTAAAGATTTATTTGGTTTAATTCTATCTGTATGCCTGGTTTAAGGGAGGACCAAAAAAATCACTCAGAGGACTCAAATCACTTGGAGGACTTGTTAAAACACAGAACAGTAAGTCTCTGCATCAGAGTTTCTGAGTTAGATCTGGGGATGGTCCTGAGAATTAGCATTTCTAACAGGTTCTCAGATGATACTGAAGCTGCTGGTCTGGGGATCACATTTTGAGAACCACTGGTCTATGCTTTTGGTCTCAGCCTACATATCAGTTGTATTCAGTGAAAAAAAATGATTCATCAAATGTCTCTTGTGTGCCTGGCCCATTACCTGCCTCCAAGTCTTTGAACATCCAGTTTCTTTGGCTTGGAATTCTCCTGGAGCTCTCTTTGCCTCCAAGACTAGGTTCATCTGGGCCCTGGGGCATCACCCATGCTTTCTCCATGAGAAGTTTATCTATTATCTTGTATGGCAAATGACCTCCCTTGAGGGAGGGGTCTTTCTTATCCTTCTTTGTGCAGGACTTGACACATAGTTAGGGTTAAGTTAAACAACATTGACAATGCTTGGTAAATAAATGAAATGAATGGTTCAGGATGGATCTCTGATTTGGGGCATGTTGGCAGCATCTAGAATATTCACTAGGAATAAAGTCATATTTTTATTGACTCCACCATTTAATTTAGGGCTCTACTATTGTGCTTTTTAAATACCAGGTAAGGCATTATCTCTTTTGGGCAAAATCCAATCACAGTCAAGAAAATAGTCTAATATACAATTATAATATAAGTGTAACTTATGGCTGATTGACATATCTAAAGTCACTAAGCATTGTAGGAAGAAAAGGCCATCATTGCTTTTCACATATTAGGTAAGTCTTTGATCTGATATGCTCATTGACTCATTGAGTTCTTTCAGCTATTCATTTACTCAAGTTCTTATTAAAGAGCAACAGGAGAATCTCAATGTTATAAGAGGACTTAGAACTTCTTGAGTGTAGCCCTTTTCCAGGCACTAGAATTCCCTTAATATTATTTCATCCCAGATGCCTATTCAATAACTACTTGAACAGGTCTGGTAACAGAAGACTCACTATCTCCTGGGGCAGCCACTCTTGGACTCACTGCTGACTACTAACATTTCTTATATTGAGATGAAATCTCTCTCCCTGAAGTTTCTTCTAAAGGCCCTTTTTGATTTTCTTTAGTAAGGGAGAATGTTTAATTTCTCTTCCCCAAGACAACCCTATCAGATAAGGGAAGCAGACGTGACACAGTGGCCAGAGCATGGACATAGGTGCTGGATGAACCAACTTTTAATTCCAGTTCCCGAATATGTGACTTTGGGTAAGTTGTTACTTAGCCTTTCTGTGATCCAGCTTTCTTATCTGTAAAATGGGGATAATATTATGCCTCAAATAACCATTGTGAGAGCTAATAAATGTATTACATGCAATGAATTTAGAACAGGGTTGAGTAAAATTAATGATCAATAATATTGACTGATTAAAAAAATTTTTTTTAATTTTAAAGATGTGGGTTACAATTCAGGGTTAGGAATACAAATGTTGATTATGCAGACTGATGTTGTTACCCTTATTTGTATTCTTTGTAAAAAGTATCTTCTCTTCTTCTCTCATAAGCATCCTATGTCAGTTAAACATGAGATCACCCATGTATCAGCTGTTGTCATCTCCTTGGTCTTTTCTAGAACACAGTCCCAGTCTATTAGAGCTC
>CAUYQG010054591.1:0-15510 GCA_963574415.1 Tarsius wallacei | reverse complement strand
CAAGATTGATGGACCCTTAGCAAAACCAATCAAGAAAAAGAAAAAAATCCCAAATAAACACAGAAATGCAAAAGATGAAGTCACAACTGACCCCAAAGAAATACAAAAGATTATCAGAGATTACTATATACACTTGTGCAGAAGCAAACTCGAAAACCTAAGAAAAATGGAAGACTTTCTGACAGCACACAACCCCCCAAGAAGAAATTATGACCTTAAATAGACCAATAACAACACAGGAAATTGACTTCATCTTTTGCATTTCTGTGTTTATTTGGGATTTTTTTCTTTTTCTTGATTGGTTTTGCTAAGGGTCCATCAATCTTGTTTATCCTTTCAAAGAATCAGCTTATTGTTTTGCTGTTTTATTGATTTTTTAAATGATATTTTTGTCTTCTATAGCCCATTTTTGGGCTTTTATTTTGGTGATCTGGATTCTTCTGCTGAAGTTAGGGGTTTGGTGGTCTTATTTTTCCAACTCCCTTAGGTGATTTGTTAGGCTGTTACCTTGTGATCTTACCATTTTCTTCATGTGTGTTCAGAGTTATGAATTTCTCTCTAAGTACTACTTTCATGGCATCCCAGAGGTCTGGGTAAGACGTTTCTTCATTTTCATTTGTTTCCAGGAATCTTTTAATTTCTTCTCTGATTTTCATATTGATCCAGTTGTTCAGCATCATGCTATTTAGGGTCCATGTCTTTGTGGGGTTTGGGGGAAACTTGGTGTTGATATTTATTCGTATTCCACTGTGATCTGAGAAGGTGCATGACAGTATTTTGATCATATGAAATTTGTTTGTACTTGATTTATGGCTGAGGATGTGGTATATCTTGAAGTACATTCCATGAGGTGACAAGTAGAATGTATATAATCTGTGGTTGTTGGGTGGAGTGTTCTTTTGGTATTTATTAGGTCCATTTGATCAAGCATCAGGTTGAGGTTCTGGATCTCCTTGTTGATTTCTTGCCTCCATGATCTATCTAGGGTTGATAGTGGGGTATGAAAGTCCCCAGCTATGATAGTGTTAGAGGCGATATCTTTTTTAAGTTCACTTATTAGCTGCTTTATAAAAGCTGGTGCTCCTGTGTTTGGTGCATATATGTTTAGGATAGATATTTTTTGTTGATGAATTGAACCTTTTATCACTATGTAGTGTCCTTCTGTATCTTCTTTAATTTTTAACAGCTTAAAGGTTATTTTGTCTGATATTAAGATTTCAACTCCTGCCTTCTTTTGTGTTCCATTCACCTGAAAATTTGTTTTCCATCCTCTAACTCTGAGTCTGTGAGGGTTCCTTCTGGTGAGATGATTCTCCTGAAGACAGTACACTGTTGTATCATGTTTCTTTATCCAGTTTTCGATTCTATGCCTTTTTAGTGGTGCATTTAGTCCATTCACATTCAGGCTGATTATTGAGATGTGAGAGTTTATCCCTGTCATGGGGCTCTTATAGACTTGGTTGTTGTTTGTTTACTTATTTGTTTGTTGGTTGTCTTTTGATTTGGAGGTTGATTTATGTGTGTGTTTTCTATCTTGCAGTCATCATGCATGCTGTATTGGTTCTTTGTTTTTTTGCATGCTTGGGGGGAACATGGTTGTTCTTTTTTTTGTTTCTTCTGTGCTTAATACCTTCTTAAGCATCTATTGTAGAGCTGGTCTGGAGGCAGCATATACTCTTTGGGATTGAATGTCTGGGAAGGATTTGAATTCTCCATCACTGATGAAGCTTAGCTTAGCTGGGTAGGAAATTCTTGGTTGGAATTGTTTATCTTTGAGTGTTTTGTATATTGGGTTCCAGTCTCTTCTAGCCTGCAGTATTTCTGTAGATAAGTCTGCTGCTATTCTAGTTGGTCTTCCCTGGTAGGTAGTCTGACCTTTCTGTCTTGCTGCCTTTAGTATTTTTTCTTTTATACCTACTTTGTGTAAGTAAATTACTATGTGTCTAGAAGCTGGTCTTCTTATTTGATGCCTTGCAGGAGCTGTCTGTATCTCTTGTGTTAGTATTGTCATGTCTCTGATGAGATGCAGGAAGTTTTCTTGGATGAGCTCTTGGAATGTTTGTTCCAGGCTGCTCTCCTTCTCATTATCTGCTTCAAGGATACATATCAGTCTTAGGTTTGGTCTCTTAATGTAGTCACACATCTCCTGAAGGCTTTGTTCCACCTTTTTAAGTTTCCTTTCTGTTTTTAACAGATTGGGTTAGTTCCAGATTTTGTTCTTCAAATTCTGAGTCCTTCTTCTGCCTAATTAATTCTGCTTTCCATGCTTATCAGCTTATTATTTGTTTCATTTACTGTATTCTTTATAGTTTGCATCTCAGCCATTAGTTCTTCCATGTTTTCATTTTGCTTTTCTTGGTTCTTGTTCATCTTCACCATCCATTCCTTGATCAATCTCTGCATTTTTGGTCTGAAACCACTCAATCTGGGTAATCTTCATTGTTTGAGCTCCAGAGTCTGTATACTTGTGAACTATCCTCTTTGGACTTTGTGTGGTGCCTGTGGTTCTTTGATTTTTCTTCATTTCTGATGGGTTTTTCTTTTTCTTCTTTTTTTACTTCTGTAGCTCAGTGAGAAAGGGAGTAGTTTTCACATCTTTTTGCTCAACCACCCTCTCTTCCTTGGATAAAGCTTGATTTTTGTAGCGGGGTTGGAGCAGGGGAGCTATGTTACTCCCTTGCAGATTTGAGATTTCAATGAGGTGTGTTAGTGGTTGCTAAGATTCAAGCATTGTGGTGATCACAATGTTTGCTGATTGGTGTGTAGGCCCCCAGTGGTCCACTTCCCACTACCTTATAGTATGTCCATAGAATGGGAGCATATGTATCTCCCCTGGGTTCAAATTAGGAAGGGAAAAGAGTTAATAAAGAGAGAATGTGGAGGGGATGACAATGGAGAAAACAAAGGAGAGAAGGAAAAAGATACAGATTGACAAACAAGAAGACAAGGAAAGAGAGAGAGAAATAGAGTGAGAAAAAAAAAAAACCAAAACAGTAACAAAAACAAAACATAATTTTTAAAAAAGAAAAAAAAAACAGCACACAAACAAAAACCCCAAAGAAACTAAGAAACTAAAACCAATAATATGAGGAAATTTTCACACTCATTTATAGCCTTATTGGACAGAAAGAAGAAGGAGAAGAGGTAAAACAGAATGAAATGCCAACTCCCAACAAGATATATTTAAAACAAAATAGATAGAGTTACAGAGATACAAAAAAGCAAAAAAACAAAAACAAAACAAAAACTTAAGTAATCCTTGAGCACCCTCTTTTGGCAGTTTCAAGACTTCAGGTTTCTTGTAGGCATCACCCAAGCACTACTTCTCTTAGCTCATGACAGAGGGGAGGGATTTTGGAAGGCAGGAGCTTCCGACTTCTAAATCTGTCCCCCTATTCACCCCTTGAAGTTGTGGGGAGGCTGGAAGGCGCCCCCAAGCTCATCCATCTATGTTAAGCCTTCTCTGTGTGCGCTGATCATAACGTTCCCACCTGAGCCACACTTCTCTCAAGTCACTGGGGAAAGGGTGTAGGGTCACTTTAAAACTCACTGCAACTCATCCACTGTGAGTGGGGACTGGGTTCTTAGATTGCAGTGCAGACCACAAATGCTTCAAATCTAACCCTCTGTTAACCCCATGGAGTTGAGGGAAGGCTGCGAAGTGCCCCCAGTCAATCCACTTATGTTCAGCTCTCTCCATGCTGTTGCTCAGAATGTTGCCCACCTGAATCCCACATCTTGCGGATCACTGGAAAAATGGGTGCTGGGTCACTTTAAAACTCACTGCCATTCTGCTGTGATCTGGGGTTGGGTCTTGGGCTGCAGTGCTGCAGCAGCAGACCTCAAATGCTTCAGTTGGAGGATGGCATGTCTGGGTCTTCTCAGCTGGGACTCGGGATGAGTTTCTCTGGTATATTTTCTCACATTTCCCATTGCTGGTATCTGATAGGGATGAAGGCTGTAGCTCCAAGCAGCACCCACAGCAGGTGATCCTCACTGTTTTATTCCTTTTTTTTTCTTTCCGGGAGGTGCTGTTGAGATGGTGCCTACCTCTGGGCCTTAGAGCACGCAGAGGTCTGAGCAGTTGAGCAGGGCAGCTTCCTAAGCAGGAGATCTCAGTCCTGTCATTCCCATGTCTCCACTCAGTCAGACATTCACACAATTTTTGCCAACACCCTAGGGTAAATACTTGTCTCTGCACCTGTTCATTTATGTGGAGACTCATGTACTCCAACCCCCGCCATTGCCATGTTGGAATCTCCCCCTACATATAATTTTTTATAGTATTCTCTTGGGAGCCCAGATATTTCTGATACCAGTTACAATAGCTCCTCTCTCATTTTATCTATTTGGGTCTTCTCTCTTTTTCTTAGTTTGTCATACTAAAGTCTTGTCAATTTTGTCTTTCCAAAGCTCCAACTCATAGATTCAGTGATCTTTCTATTGTTTTTCTAGTCTCTATTTTCTTTATATCTGCTCTGATCTTTATTATTTTCTTCCTCGCTGACTTTTAGTTTACTGTGTTTTTCTTCTTCTAGTCCCTGAAAGCATAAATTGAGGTTGATTATTTGAGATTTCTTTTCCCCTTAACGTAGGTGTTTATTGATATAAACTTCCCTCTTAGAACTACTTTTGCAACATCCTATATGTTTTGGTATGTTGTGTTTTCATTTGAATTTTTCTTGAGATTATTAAAAAATTCCCTTCTGATTTCTTTTTTGACCCATTGGTTTCTCTGCCATGTATTGTTTCATTTTCACATATCTTAAAATTTTTCAATTTTCCTTCTATTATTGATTTCTATTTACATAACATTGTGTTCAGAAAGATATCTGACATACATTTTCAGTCTTAAATTCGATAAGACTTGTATTGTAACCTAACATGTAATCTATCCTAGAGAATATTCCCTGTGCATTTTTTTAAAAAGTATTTTATTTTGAAGATGTGTGGTTCAATTCAGGATTAGGTATACAAGTGGACATAATACAGGTAAAGTTTGAACCTCCCTTTGGTGCCCACTTTACCTGGTTTGAAGTCAGGTGCCTTTATTGATGTTGTGTCCCTCTGCCCCCACCCTGGCAGTATCCTGCTACTGCCAGTCCCTTTCTGATAATACTATGGTAATTGTTCAGGGTGCACTTATGAGTGAAAACATGTGGTACTCTGTTCTTTGTTTCTGTGATAGATCGCTGAGTATTATAGACTCTGAATCCATCCAAGTTCCTGCGAAATCCATATGTTTGTCCTTCTTTATGACTGAATAATACTCCATTGTGTTTATGTACCACATTTTTTAATCTGGTCCAGTTTTGATGGGCAGCATGGTTGGTTCCATGTTTTTGCTATTGTGAATAGTGCTGCAATAAACATGTGTGTGCAGGTAAATTTTTTTGTAGAATGATTTGAGTTCCTCTGGGTATAGTCCCAATAGGGGGATTATAGGTTCATATAGAAGGTCAATTTCTAGTTTTTTTAGACTTTGCCACACTGTTTTCTATAGAAAATGAACTAGATTGCATTTCCACTAGCAACGTAGAAGTGTTCCATTTTCTCCACATCCATGCCAGCATCTGTTGTTTTATTAATGATGGCCATTCTTACTGGGGTTAGGTAGTATCTCAATGTGGTATTGATTTGCAATTCTCTGATGATTAGTCAGGCCGAGCACATTTTCGAGTGTCTGTTGACTGCCCATATATCTTCTTTTGAGAAGTGTCTATTCATGTCTTTTGCCCACATTTTAATGGGGCTGTTTGTATTTTTCTTTTCACCACATTTGAGTTCCTTATAGATCCTGGATGTTAGACCTTTGTCAGATATACAGTTGGCAAATATTTTTTCCCATTCTGTGTGCTGTCTCCCGTTCTCTTGATGGTTTCTTTTGCTTTGTAGAAACTTTTCAGTTTAATGAGGTTCCACTTGTCTTTCTTATCCATTATGGCATAGACATCTGGGGTTTGATCAGAAATTTGTTGCCTACTCCGATTTCTGTAAGGGTGTGTCATGCATTGTCTAAGACTCTTATCACTTGACGTTTTACGTTTAAGTCTTTGATCCATTTGGAGTTGAATTTTGTGTATGGTGGTAGGTAGGGGTCTTATTTCAATCTTCTGCATGTGGTCAGTCAGTTTTTCCAGCACCATTTACTGAATAGGTTCTTCTTTCCCCAGTGGTTGTTGGTGGAGGCTTTCTTGAAGATGAGTTCATTGAGAAATTGAGGTTTTGCTTCCGGAATCTGTATCCTGTTCCATTGGTCCATATACCTGTTCTTGTACCAATACCAGGCTGTTTTGATTATTGTATCCTTATAGTAAAGTTTAAAGTCTGAAAGTGTGATACCCCCTGTTTTGTTTCTTTTGCTAAGGATTATTTTGCTTATTCGTGGTTGTTTATACTTCCATATGAATTTCTGTATTGTCATTTCCAGGTATGAGAAGAATGATGTTGATAATTTAATGGGTATTGTGTTAAATCTGTAGATTGCCTTTGGTAGGATGGACATCTTTATTTTTATTTTTTTGAGTTGGAGTCTCATTCTTGTCGCCCAGGCCGGGGTGCAATGGCATGCTCACAGCCACTGCAGCCTCAACCTGCTGGGCTCAAGTGATCCTTCCACCTCAGCCTTCCAAGTAGCTGGAACTACAAATGCACACCACCATGTCAGACTAGTTTTTTTGATTGATCATAGATATGAGGTCTCGCCAAGTTGTCCAGGCTGGTCTCGAACCCCCGGGCTCAGGCACTCCTCTCTCCTCAGCCTCCCAAAGTGCTGGGATTAGAGTCTGAACCACTGCACCCAGCCAGGATGGACATCTTAACAATGTTGATTCTTCCTATCCATGAGCATGGAATATTTCTCCATTTACTTGTTTCTTCTTGGATTTCTTTGAGCAATGTTTTGTCATTTTCATTGTAAAGGTCTTTCACTTCTCTGGTTAGGAAGATGCTGAGGTATTTCATTTTAATCATGGTTATTGTGAATGAGATTGTGCTTTTTATTTGGTTATCTGCTTGTTTGTTGGTGGTTTATAAGAATGCAACTATCTTTTGCACATTTATTTTCTACCCAGTGACTTTGCCAAAGTTCTTTATCAGTTCAAGGTTTTAGACACATTCTCTTGGATTTTCGAAGTATAGGATCATATCATCAGCAAAGAGGGATAACTTAACTTTCTCTTTTCCTATTTGGATACCTCTTATTTCTTTCTCTTGTCTAGTTGCTCTAGCTAGGATTTCCAGCACAAAGTTGAAGAGGAGGAGTGAGAGTGGGCAGGCTTGTCTTGTTCTGGTTTTCAGGGGAAATGCTTCCAGTTTCTGTCATATAGCAATATGCTGGCTGTGGGTTTATCACTGATAGCACTTAATATTTTGAAGTATGTTCCTTCTATGCCTAGGTGTTTGAGGTTTATTATCAAGAAGAGATGCTGGATTTTATCAAAAGCTTTTTCTGTATCTATTTATATAATCATGTGATTCTTGTTTTTATACCAGTTGAAGTATTTAATTACATTTATGGTCTTGCAGATGTTGATCTAGCCTTGCATCCCGGGGATGAAGCCAACTTGGGCATGGTGGATGATTTTTGAGAAGTGTTGTTGGATCTGATTTGCTGGAATCTTGTTGCGAATTTCTGCATCTGTGTTTATTAGGGATATTGGCCTGTAGTTCGCTTTTTTTGTTGGATCTTTAACTGGTTTGGGTATCAGAGTGATGTTATTATCATAAAATGATTTGGGGACAATTCTCTCTTCCTCAATTGCCTGGAATACTTTTTTTTTTTTTTTTTTGAGTTGGAGTCTCACTCTGTCACCCAAACTGGAGTGCAGTGGCACGCTCCCAGTCACCGCAGCCTTGACCTGCTGGAATCCGGTGATCCTTCTGCTTCAGCCTCCCAAGTAGCTGGAACTACAGGTGTGCACTACCACGCTCGGCTAATTTTTTTTTATTTATTGTAGAGATGAGATCTCGCTTGCCCAGGTTGGTCTCGAGCCCGCGGGCTCAGGCAATCCACTCACCTCAGCCTCCCAAAGTGTAGGGTTACAGGCTGAGCCACCGACCCGGCGAATACTTTCAATAGGATTGGTATCAGCTCCTCGTATGCTTTGTAGAATTCTGCTGGAAAGACATCTTGTCCAGGGCTTTTTTTGTTTGTTTGTTTTTGTAGATAGTTTCCTTATGACAGAGTGAATTTCCTGGGTTATTATGGGTCTATTTAGTGTATAAATGTCTTCTTGTTTCAAAGTAGGGAGGTTGTGTGATGTCAGAAATCCTCCATTTCATTTAGGTTATCAAATTTGTTTCCATACAGGTGTGCATATTAATCTTTGATAATCTTTTGTATTTCTTTGGGGTAAGTTGTGATTCAATCTTTTGCATTTCTGATTGTGTTTCTTTGAGATTTTTCTTATTCATTCTTGCAAGGCGTTCATCAATCTTGCTTATTCTTTCAAAGAACCAGCTTTTTGTTTTATTGATTTTTTTCTATGATATTTTTGTCATCTGTGTCCTGTATTTGGGCTTTTACTTTGGTGATCTGGATTCTTCTTCTAAATTTAGGGTTTTGCAACAGATGCTGGAGAGGATGCGGCAAAAAGGGAACACTTCTACACTGTTGGTGGGAGTGTGAACTAGCACAGTTTCTGTGGAAAACTGTGGCAATTCCTAAAAGATTTAAAAATCGACCTTCCATATGACCCTGAAACTCCCCCTACTGAGAATATACACAGAGGAACTCAAATCACTCTATGAAAAAAGATATTTTCACACATATGTTTATTGAAGCATTGTTCATAATAGCAAGAACATGAAACCAACTGTGCTGCCCATTGAAAGAGGACTGAATATAAAAATGTGGTACATATACATGATGGAATATTATGCAGCCATAAAAAAGGACAAAATCATGAACTTCACAGCAACCTGGATGGACTTAGAGTCTATAATACTGAGCAATCTATCACAGAAGTGAAGAACTGAGTATCATATGTTATCACTTGTAAGCGGACCTTGAACAATTATCATTATACTCTAAGAAAAGGATTGGCAGTAGCTGAAAACTGCCAGGCAGGGGGAAGTGGGATTGGCAGTAGTGGCAATCTGTCAGGTGGGGGGAACACCCTCATCTACAAGGGTATCTGCATAATGAACATTTGTATACCTAACCCTGAATTTTACCCCACATCTTTAAATTTAAAAAATGAAAGTTAAAAAATAAATAAATAAAAAACAAAAATAATTGAAAGGAAAAATAAATAAATAAATTTAGGGTTTTGGAGGTCTTTTTTCCAGTTCCTTAGGTGATTTGTTAGGCTGTTAACTTGTGATCCTTCCATTTTCTTTTTTTATGATTTAGAATTTTTATTCACTTTTTAAAATTTTAAAGATGTGGGGTACAATTCAGGATTAGGTATACAAGTGGTTATCATATGGGTAAAGTTTGGGCCTCCCTTTGGTACCCACATTGCCTGGTTTGAGATGAGGTACCCGTATTGATGTTGTGTCCCCACTCCCATCCCATCCCGGCAGTATCCCAGTACTACCAATCCCTGTCTTATAGTATTATGGTAACTGTTCTGGGCCTGCTTATGAATGAGAACCTGTGGTATTCTGTTCTTTCTTTTTGTGATAAATCACTGAGTATGATAGACTCTAAATCCATCCAAGTTGCTGTGAAGTTCATATGTTTGTTCTTCTTTATGACTGCATAATATTCCACTGTGTATATATACCACATTTTTTTATCCAGTCCAGTTTTGATGGGCAGCATGTTTGGTTCCATGTTTTTGTTATTGTGAATAATATTGCAATAAACATGCGTGTGCAGTTATTTTTTTTGTAGAATGACTTGAGTTCCTCCAGGTATATTCCCCAAAAGGGGGAATTGTAGGGTCATATGGAAGGTGAATTTCTAGTTCTTTCAGAAATTGCCACACTGTCTTCCATAGAGGTTACACTAGCTTGCATTCCCACCAGCAGTGTAGAAGTGTTCCTTTTTCTCCACATCCTCACCAGCATCTGTTGTTTGTTTCATTAATGGTGGCTTTTCTTACTGGAGTTAGGTGGTATCTCAATGTGATTTTGATTTGCATTTCTCTGATGATTATTAAGACTGAGCACTTTTTCATGTGTCTTTCAACTGCCCGTATATCTTCTTTTGAGAAGTATCTATGCATGTCTTTTGTCCACTTTTTAATGGGCTATTTTTTCCCTTTCAGCTAGTTTGAGTTCCTTGTAGATCCTGGCTGTTAAGCCTTAGTTAGGCTTTTGGTCATCTTGTCTTTCCAGCTCCCTTAGGTGATTTGTTAGGCTGTTAACTTGTGATCTTTCCATTTTCTTGATGTGTGTTCATAGAGATATAAATTCCCCTCTTAGAACTGATTTCATGGCATCCCTTAGGGTTTGGTAAGATGTTTCTTCATTTTCATTTGTTTCCAGTAATTTTTTAATTTCTGTTTTGATTTCTTTGTTGACCTAGTAGTCGTTCAGCATCATACTGTTTAATGTCCAAATCTTTGTGTGTTTTGGGGAAATTTTGTTAGTGTTGATATTTAGTTTATTACGCTGTGGTCTGAGAAGCTTCATGGCAGTATTTTCATCTCATGAAATTTGTTTATGCTTGATTTATGGCCAAAGATGTGAATGATCATGGAGTACATTCCATGTGGTGATGAGTAGAATGTATATTTTGTGATTGTTTGATGGGGTGTTCTTTTGGTATCTATTAAGTTCACTTGATCAAGAGTCAAGTTGAGGTTCCAAATCTCTTTGTTAATTTTTTGCCTCAATTATCTATCTAGGGTTGTTAGTGGTGTATTTGAGTCTCCAGCTATAATAGTGTTAGAGCCAATATCTTTCTTTAGGTTACCTAGTAGTTGCTTTATAAACACTGGTGTTCCTGTGTTGGATGCATATATGTTTTTCTGTTTTCCATGCTTGCCATCTTGTCATTTATTTCCTGGATGAAAATTATTATGGTCAAAATGTCTGCTACAGTTCTTTCAGTGTTGCATATTGTCTTTCTTGAGTCTTATTCACTCTTTCCCTCTATTCCCTAATCCCTGTTTTATTGGTGACTTCAATTGTTTGGGCTCTGAGGTCTGATTTTTCAGGCATTTTCTCTTTGTTATACCAGGAATTACCTGTCTTCTTCCATTGATTTTTCCTTTCTGTGACATATCTCTTTCTTTTATCGTTAGTTCCTTTATTCATTGGCAGTGAGAAAGACTTTCACTTCTGATGTTTTCTCAGCCCTCTATTTTTCTCTAATCAGTGTTCAGAATTTGTTCTATTTTGAAACAGGGCTGTGAGTGGTATCATTTGCTCTCTTGTAGTCTTGAGAGTCAAATGAGGTAAAGGATTCAGAAACCACTTGCAAATCACAATGTTCACTGATTGTGATATTGGTTCCATGAGACCCACTTCCCACCACCACTCTATATGACAATTCAATGGGCATATGTGTGTACTCCCTGAGTCCAAGATACAGTACCAGCATTGAGGATAACAGAGAAAAGTAGAATAAAATGAGACAGACAAAAATAAAAATTTAAAAACATGGAAAAACAAAAGCAGAAACCAATGCAAAAAACAAATAAACACACACACACACACACACACATACACACACACATAAATCCATAACAAACTGCAAAAAACTAAAGCAAAACAAACAAACATACCAAAAAAACAGGAAAACCTAACATACACACATGCACACACACATGCCCAACACAAAACAAAAGAAGAAAAAAAAGAAAACAAAAGAAAAAAGGAATTAAAATCAAACCCTCACACGAACATTCACACACATTAGACTAAAAAAAGAGAAGAACAAGAAAATAAAATAAAACTGAAAGATGAACACTCATTCACATACACACATAAACAAAACAAAAATTAAAAGAAGAAAGAAAGAAAAAAAGAAAAGAAAAAAGGGGGGGATGCAGATCAAACCCTCACATACACATTCCTGCACAAGTGTAAACTAGTGCATCCTCTGTGAAAATCAGTGTGGCAATTCCTAAAAGCTCTAAAAATTGACCTTCCATATGACCCCACAATCCCCCTACTGGGAATATACCCTGAAGAACTCAAATCACTCTATAAAAAAGATACCTGCATACGTATGTTTATCGCAGCATTGTTCACAATAGCAAGATCATGGAACCAACCACGCTGTCCATCAAAAGAGGACTGGATTAAAAAAATGTACATATACACAATAGAATATTATGCAGCCATAAAAAAGAACAAAATCATGAATTTTGCAGCAACCTGGATGGAACTGGAATTTTTAATACTGAGTGATATCTCATGAACAACTATCATAATACTATAAGAAAAGTATTGACAGTGGTGGGAAACTATGGGGGGCAGGGAGGGGAGGGGAGGTGGGATTAACAGTAGTCGATATCTGTCTGGGGATGGGGGGCACACCCCATCAACAAGGGTACCTGCACAATGCATATTTGTATACCTAACCCTTAACTGTACCCCACAATTTTAAAATAAAAAATATGGAAAAAATAAAAATAAATAAAAAGAAAAGAAAAAAAATCCCTGCCCTTTTTTTGGCAGGTTCTGTAATTGTTCCTCTCAGCTGCTCACAGGTAAGCCCCTCTGCTGTCTCCTTTGGAGCTTCAGCCTTATTCACAATTTCCAGTGTCCAGCCTGGGGAAGGAGGAGAAGGCAGTGGTGGTGGGTGGGATTTCAATCCTCTCCTCCCACTCTCATATGATCCCCTCTGGTTGGGAGGTGCGGGATTTTCTCTTCCCCAGGTACTGGCAGTGGGGGGGCACCCCAGTCAGGCTTATTCTGCAGTAGAGTCCTACTATTGTAGCTGATGCCCAGGCTCCACCTGGGTTCATCCCTCTCAGTCTTGCTGCAGTCATGTGGGTATGATGTTCAGAGGATTACTGGGGAGGAGGAGTTTGGGTCAGCCCCAGACTCACTGCTGATCTGTTTGGGGATCTTCCTCATCCTTTTCTGGTCACATCTTTTGTCCTACAGCTGAATCAGGGTAGGGGGTGGGGCACCTGAGAACTCAGCACTCCTCCTGTCCCTCTGGAGTTTCTACTTTCAGGATATTCCCTCTGGGTCATGATCAACCCCTGAGTATTTAATCTGGTCACAGAGATTAGGTCTGTTGCTCTGTGGTGAGCAAGCTGCAGCACTTTTCTGCCCATTTTTCAAGATGGTGGCAGGGTGCCTGATTTGTCTTCTTCAGTGTGGCTCTGCCTCTGGGCTCTCTTTCTGTGCTCCCTCCCTAGCCCTTGCTTCCAGTGTCTGGCCTGGTGCTGTGGTGGTTAGGCAGAGCATGCAGTCACTCTCAGCAGCTTCTTCCTGGGAAAAGGATTGCTGACTTTTAAAAGTTGGTGCTCAGCTTCTGTGCTCTGGGAAGCAGTAGAGTCCAAACAGAGCAGCTGTGGCACCAGCCATTTCACCAGAAAAGCCCTGGCCACTTGCTTCCAAGTCCCCACCCAGTCAGTCACTCACATGCCTACTTACTCACAGACACATATGCAAAATTTTCCATACACTAACTCACACTGAGACTCACATAGTCCCATTGGCTCTACTGCCATCTTTTTGCCTTCTTCCTTCCCTGTGCACTTGTAAAGAATGTGTATTCTGCTGCTGTTGAATGCATGTTCTGTATATTCCTGTTAAATACATTTGGTGTAGTATGTAGTTCAGGTCCAGTGTTTCCTAATTGATTTTCTGCCTGGATGATTTGTCCATTGTTGGAAGCAGGATATTGAAATACCCTACTATTATTGTATTGTTATCTATTTCTCCTTTCAGTTCTGTTAATATTTATATATTTATAGTAGTTAATGTGTTCTGATGTTGAGTGCATATATAATTATGATATCCTCTTGATAATTTGACCCCTTTATCATTATACAATGTGCTTCTTTGTCTCCTATGAGAGTTTTTAACCAATTTTCTAATATAAATATAGCCATCTGTGCTCTCTTTGGGTTTCGCTTCTCTTTCATCCTATGTATGACTTTACAGTTAAAGTGAGTCCTCTATGCAATGGATAGTAGGTACTTGCTTTTCTCTTTGGCCATTCAGCCACTCTTTGTCTTTTGATTAGAGAACGTAATCCATTTTCATTTAAAGGAATTATTGATAAGTAAGGGTTTACTACTGCCATTTTGTTAATTTTTTCTGGCTACTTTGTATTTCCTTTGTTCTCTTCTTCCACTTGGTATCTTCCTTTGTAATTTGATGATTTTTGTATTGTATGCTTATATCCCTTTCTCTTGTATATTTACATACTACAAGTTTTTTACTTGTGGTTACTATGTGGCTTAAATAAAACGTCTTATATGTATAACAGCTTTTTAAAGCTAACAACAAATTAACTTAAATCACATTTTTAAAAACTCTACATTTTAACTTCCCTTCCTTCCACATTTTATGTTGTTTGTCACAATTTACATATTTTATTCATTGTGTGCCCATTAACACATCTTTAATACTTTTGTCTTCTTATTTTTATGGTAGAGTTGAAAACGATTTATATACCACTATTGCATTATTAGAGCATTCTTAATTTGACTATATTTGCACCTTTGCTATGAGTTTTATACTTTCATATATATTCATGTTGTTAGTTAGCATCCTTTTGTTTCAACCTGAAGAATTCCCTTTAGCATGTATCAAGTGGTGATGAACTCCCATAGCTTTTGTCTGTCTGGGAAAGTATCTTTTCTTTTCTTTTAAAGGACAGCCTTGTAAAGTATACTATTCTTGGTTGGCAGGGTTTTATTCTTTTTTTTCTTTTAGCTCATTTAATATATCATTCCAGTCTCTTTTGGCCTGTAGACTTTCTGCTGAGAAATCTACTGATAATCTTATGGGAGTTCCTTTGCATGTGATGAGTTTCTTTTCTCTTGTTGCTTTGTAGCTTTCGTGACTAGTTTCCAGAGTTCCCACAGAGGTACTTTGGTCCATATGTTGCTCACTTAGTGTTCCAGTGAGGGGTTAAAGACCTTGAGCTTCCTAATCTGCCATATTGCCAATTGATTTTTGACACAGGTGCCAATTACATTCTGTGGGGGAAATAAGTCTATTCAACAAATGGTAGAGGGACAATTGGATACCCATATGTACAAAAAAATTAACTTTGGATCATTCTCATACAATAATCAACTCAAAATTAATGTCATCTTCAGGATAGGATCCACAATTATAAAAATTCTAGAATAAAACATAGTAAAAAAAAATTCATAACTTTGTGTTAGGATAAAAAAATTCTAGGTATGCCACCAAAAGCATAAGTCATAAAAGAGAAATTTAAAAGATCGCGCTTCATTAAGATTAAAAACATTGTTACTTAAAAAAACACCAATAGCTGGGCTCGGTGGCTCAGCCTGTAATCCCGCGCCTTTGGGAGGCTGAGGTGAGTGGATTGCCTGAGCCCGCGGGTTCGAGACCCGCCTGGGCAAGCGAGACCTCATCTCTACAATAAAATCAAAAAATTAGCCAGGCGTGGTA
>CAUYQG010054588.1:0-11977 GCA_963574415.1 Tarsius wallacei | reverse complement strand
TATACTTCAGAAAAAAAATATGGAAGGAAATTTAAAATATGACCTTTTAAATAAGATCTTATTGAATGATAGAATTATTAATACTTATCCTCTATTTGCCAGTGTTTTCTGAATTTCTTTTAATAAAAATTGCAGCATTTACAATGAATAAATTAAAAAAAAAATACTTGTCTTTCACTCCCTCCCTGAATGTTCACATAGCTTACTATGGCACTTGTATTTCCATTGCAAGTAAACATCATTTTCACTTAGAGAGCCTCTCTCTGTTTGTTATTTAGGTTAACACATATGTTACATTGATTCTCCTAACAGTTTGCAAAAATGTTTTACTAGACCTTATGACATTTTTGAGCACAGGAATGGTGTCTTGTTTATTTTTGCATCTTTACCACTGAATACTTAGTAAGTGCTCAAAAATGTATATTGAATCAAAAGATAAATGAATAAATAATCAAACACTAAAGGAAATAAATGGGGCCAGTTTATAGAAATAAAAGTAAAATGCCCCCCCCCAAAAAAGCCACATAAGATCATTCAAATATTTGACCACTAGAGGGTGGATGAAATCTACATTTTTTTCTACAATTTTTTTTTAGAAATAGCAAGGTAAGCAAATTTTTACTGCTTTCTATAGAAGCATGTATCCATAAAGTTCAGTAGAATTAAACAATTAATAAATCTTGGGAGGATGCCTGAAAGTGATTTTGGTTAAATATAAAAGTGAAGATTTATTGTGTTCCTTCTTTATTATTTTAAACAATCAGGTAGAATCAGCAGAAGCTTGAGGAAAGTAAGTAAGTGAGGGATGCAGATATCTGAGCAAATATTGTTCCAAGCAGATGAACTGCCAGGGTATAGACCCTGAAGCCTTTATCAAACCCTGGCTGGGACAAAGTGAGTTGAAAAGACCCTAGGAGACCAAACTGGATGAGGATTTGATATTTTACTCTGAGTGAGGTGGAAAGACCTTGAGGAGTTTGAGTAGAGGAATATGATAATGTGGCTACTGTCATATCAGGGTAGAGACACAAGAATGAAAGTCAGAAATCTGCCCTTTGGGGCACATGGGAATTTCCATTTAGTGAACATAAGTAGTGGGTAAAAAAGAAGACAATCTCAGGAAGTGATAAACACAGAGAACACATTAATGTGACAGAGGCTGGGCACTGAACTGCCTCTTTTTCTGCTTTAGATTAGGTCATTAAAGTCAGTCTTGTCAAGGAGGTAACATTTTAGCTTGGATCTGAAGATGAAAAAACCCAATTATGTGAATATGTAAGGGCAGCAAATTATTGGCCGAAGGAATACCAAGGGTATTCAAACATATCTCTCAGACAGCACTCAATGAATTTCCATTTAACACTAAAACATCAAAGGCCTTTTAATGTAATTCAAATTTGGGAGGTGTGTGGTATGGTTATCTTCAGAGACAGGCTAATTTTACTGTAATTTGTAATTTCTCCCTGATTTGATCAGGAGTACCACCTACAATCAATCACTCAACCTCCCTGAGTTTCACTTTCTTTGTTTGAAAATGGGGATAACAAAACCTTTCAGACAGTGCTATTGTGAGGATTAAGTGAAATAACACACATAAAATTACAAGTAATAAGTATTACTTCTTTCTTAAAGTGAAGAAAAGAAAAATGTTTCAGAATAGTTGAATTTAAAAAAGATGTATTTCTGTTGTAGCAGACAATGCTAACCCAGACAATGGCTTTCCCCTACTTCTCAGTGCCTGTCCACTCTGGATCAGAGGATGTGGGTTTGGAGTTGAAGCAGCTGAAGGTCCTAAAGCACAAATACTGAGTTGGCCACCATCTTTAGCCCAGCATCCTTGTGGTTAACAGTTCACTGTTATGTGATGACTAGCCTGGGACAGATAATCCTTTGATAAGGAGAACAAGAAATATTTATAGGCACAAGTTGAAGAAATACAGGGGGTGTGGAGACCACAGCTGATGTGGAGTAAGTGCTGACTGCCTGCAGCAAAATGTAATTGTTTGCTTAACACACAACCTTAGCTTAGAGATCCATAAATTCAAATGCAAACATTAAGTAAACCATTTAAAAAGTTTTTCTTTTGTTATTTTACCCTGAAAAAATAACTTTTAAAATTTCATTTGTGAGTATGACACTCTAGTGCTTAATAAATGTAAGCTTTACTTTCTATAATTTAGCATAATTCTACTTCATGGTCTCATTCTCTTAAAGACAGTGTCAAAAAGTAAAAAATATATATGTAACAAACATAGTTTAAAGATCTAAACAGGCCTTATTCACAGATCTAGAATTGAGCAACATTTCCTTCTATAGAATAGAATAAGGGTTCAGAGTAGTTGAGCAGAAGAGGTTGGTTTTATCAACAGAGAAGGACTGAAGAAAGCATAAGCAAAGAAAGAAGAGTGTATTGGTCACCCCAAAGTTTCTTTTCTTGCTGCGTTGGAACAAGGAGACAGAACAACAGAAAAATAAATGATGGTTAAGAGGTTTTTGCAGGCTACCTTTGTGTGTGTGTAAGGATTAAAGCAGAAGGAACTCTCCTGTGCTACTGAACATTTAAATGGGCCTGTTTGGAAATTGACTGATATCTCTTTCTCCTTATTTCTCAGACTGTCAGATAACAAATTAGTTTGGGTTAGGTGACTGAAACTTTAGCATGGGTGACTTCATTTTGATTTTTAGTCTGGTCTGTTGGGGTCTAGTGAAGGAATTTATTTTAAAACAATGGCCTCCTGTAATTTTTATTTAATAGCAGGCACTAAAATTTTAACCAATTCAAGGTCTTGTCCCTTTCTTCCCAGGATGGTGGCTAAGTTCCTTAGCTCATGATGCAGGAAACAGTTATGTTTGTCTAAGCGGACATCTTCTTTGATATTTTTCATTTGTTCTAATCCTGGGCCATTCATTTCTGCTGATTGCTGCTGTGCTAACCATTGTCCCATGTCTAGTTCTCTTGACCTGAGCTCTCCCTGAGAGCATGGAGCATCATTGGTTGTTCTCCCTCCCTACTCTGAAGTTCTGAAAAACTAGCAGATGAGACAGGGTGAGGGACTGTATCAGGCATGTACCACATAGTCACTCCTTTGATGTTTCTGAGTGCCCTCTTTCAGGAATTTCACCCATTTCTCAGCTCACTTCCATTCACGTTCTTCTACCCAGTATTTTACAGTTCAGAAGCTGCAAATTAAGTTAGTCATTCTTTGAGGCATTTCATCCTTGTAGTTGTGAAGACAAAATGTCCCCAATGTTCTTTTGAAGGCAATTAAACATTTTTGGGTGACTCAAATTGGCAGTATTGAAAGGTGGCTTCTGTCTCATATTCTCAGAAGGTTTTGCTGCTGTAATTAGGAGAAGGGGTTAGGTGATGAGAAACATCTCGAAAAAAAACTATTGATTAATAATTCAAACTGTTACTTGGCCTCATTTCTTTTTTTTCTTATAATCTCTATTTTAATGCAAATGCTGGTCAGTTGTGTCTAGACTCCAAAAGGGAGAGTGTATGATGAGACATGTCCAACCTCCCTTCCCATCATTGCCAGGAATTCAGTTTTTCAGGTTATTCTAGGGTCTCTCTGGCCAAGAGGGGGTCTGTTTGGTCAGTTGATGAACTTACTATTTTGTTTTGGGTTTACATTTCTCCCCTTCTGGCCAAGAGTTGCTAGAGACAGCATCGATGGCAAAACCTTTATTTTGTCCCATATTGATACAAGCGTAGTGTGGTTAGCTGCCCTGGGACTGTTCTGTCCTTCAGTGAAACTCTTATATCCAGGGAACTTAGAGCCAAAAATGACTTATAGCCAATTAAATGTTTTGGGATAGACAAGAATAGAGGTGGGCAGGCATGCATCAAGCCTTAAAAAATTTTAAATTTTCGCTTTTACTCAAAAACCAAAAGCCAAAAGCAGGATTACAGGATTGATTTATCTATAAGTTCTATATATTGAGCTTCTGAAATCTTGGTTTTAGTTACAGACTTGTAGCAATTAGCTACACAAAACATAAGCATTTTGTTAAAACCATTTGAGCTAAGAAGTTTAGAGATTTGTGTTAAGCTGTAATGCTTTTTGCATTCTTTTTTTAGAAATTTGTCCTAAGGTGACAAAAAAACTATACCTAGGAGGCTTTAGCACTAAATATTCTGATATACTCTTGGTAATTTTTACTTTAATTCTGTGGGAAGCTAGACATTATTTATGGTTGGGATGAATAAAAAGGGGTCAGGTAATCGTGCAGGATCAGCCTCACTTCTACAGTAAGGCCATTACTTATATAAAAATGCAATTAATGAAATAACCTTTTTATGAAATTTAATCAAAGCTGGTCCTAAGTACTGAGAGAGGAAGATAATCATTCCTTAAGAATGGAAGGGTCAGTACATCATTCTGTGTCTTTGGTGTATCTCCTAAACTTTTGTCCCCTGTGTTCTTTGAAGTCAAGTAAACTTTTTTGAGTGACTCAGATCAGCACAGTTGAAAGGTGGCTTCTAAGCCGGGCTCGGTGGCTCAGCCTGTAATCCCGTGCCTTGGGAGGCTGAGGTGAGTGGATTGCCTGAGCCCACGGGTTCGAGACCCGCCTGGGCATCTTGGTGAGACCTCATCTCTACAATAAATGAAAAAAAATTAGCCGGGCATGGTAGCACATGCCTGTAGTTCCAGCTACTTGGAAGGCTGAGGTGGAAGGATCGCCAGAGCCCAGTAGGTCGAGGCTGCGGTGGCCGGGAGCGGCCACTGCACTCCAGTCTGGGTGACGGAGTGAGACTCCAACTCAAAAAAAAAAAAAAAGGTGGCTTCTGTCTCATATTTTCAGATGGTTTTGTTTAAATCATGAGTTCTGTTCCAAAGGAGTATTAAAAGCAAATTGGTTTGTATTTGTTGTGCGCTGGTGAAATATGGCCCTAAAGATATTAATCATGAAAGACTTTACTATATACCATATTAGCCCTGTTTTAGCCAAAAGCAACAAAAAACAGCAAAAACTTTTTTTTTTGAGTTGGAGTCTCACTTCGCCGCCCAGGTTGTAGTGCAGTGGCACACTCACGACCATCCCAGTGTTGACTTGTTGGGCTCCAGCAATCCTTCTGCCTCAGCCTTCCAAATAGCTGGAACTACAGGTGTGCACTACCACACCTGGCTAATTTTTTTATTTATTGTAGACACAAGATCTCGCCAAAAACCAAATTTAAATGCCTGAAGCTAAGAGGAGAATTACTGGCTTATATATCTCGGAGTTGAAGTGCTTGATTCAGCCTAGCATAAATGATGATATTGGAGTTTTATTTGTTGGCTGACTATCTCTTCTGTCTTTATCTTTCAGCAATTCTTCTTTCTGCTATGGATTCCATTCTTAGACTTAGGTCCTTATATCTCGTAATTAAATAAAGAGACTTTGTTTTTTCATTTTCCAAATATCAAATACCAGGGAAGGCTTAAAATTCTTTGGGCCATGTGTTCATTTTTATAATCATTGTAACAAAGGAGATGGGATACTCTGATTGGCTGGCTTGAGCCCTATACTCACAAGCTATGATGAGGGGACAGTTTCACTAGGATAACTTGGAACATATAAACATTTATTCCTGATTAAAAAAAACAAAAACAAAAAACAGTGTGCTGGTATCAGAAGAATGGGAAAAGTCTGCAAAAATGAAACAGATCTCCACTACAAATGAGAGGGGAGGGTAGACTGAGGGAGGAACTCTGTGTGTTTAGCTCCAAATCTGGAAATTTATGAGGGTCCATGCACTAAGACTGAAAACTTATGATGCCCAAAGCATATTGGGAGAAAAGACAATAGCTAATTTTATATCTCATAGCTAGATTCTTATCATTTTTTTTAAAAAGTGCACATTTTCTCACTAAGATATGTTTTGTTACCTTTTTCCCCCCTCTTCTTCCTATGTCATCATAAACAAAGGACCTGCTGTGACTAAGTTTGCACAGTTAGTTCAACAGGCTACATAGTCAGATAAAGTAGTAACAAATATCTGTTTGGGTGAACTTTGATCCAGTATGCTTAAAAATTATTTCTAAGTTTCTTGGAAGGTTACCTCATTCTAGGTGGAGCGACAAAGCAAAACAAAATGAAACACAGGAGCTGCACTGCAGAACCAACCCTTCATCATAATTCACATTTTGGACCTCACGATCTGGGTTCTCTTGTTCACCTTGTTTCTCTGGCACAACAGATGCTTCTGCCAAAGTCAGAATTATCAGTGATATAGAGGATGAGACTAAATCAGATTTACTGTAGCTTGTGGATAAAGCATTTCCAAATCGGACAGAAAATGTCAATATCTTTGACCCCAAGGGAGATATGTGGTTTTTGCACAGTGTAGAAGTTTGGGCTCTTCAGCCAGCAGCAAAACAGCAAGCGAGTTTCTCATGATCAGAATGTAAAGTGCTATCATTGATTCAAATTCTGAAAGGAATGAAACAGTTCTCAGCCTGTTCAGGAAGAGAGAACTGGATGTGGGTTTCAAAATCTGGAAGTCTAGCCCAACTCTCTCATTGCCTCTAAGAGGGTTCTTCCCTACCCATTTTCTCTGCAGGACTTCCTATGCATTTAATGTAAATAAAATGAGAATATTTCTCATAGATTTTGGACTATACATTGCTACTGTTTTTATTTATAGTTGTAAGGTCCCCATTAATTATATAATCATCTAACATTTCTTACATAATGTTTATACCTTTCATAAGACTTTTTACATCTGCTATATTGTTTGATCTTTTCAATACCTTAGCCACAAGAGGGTATGTGTATTCCAACTTTTAGAAGAAGAAACTGAGATCTGCAGAAGTCAGCTGACTTCTTTACAAGACTTAGAATAACATGAAAAATCCAGGACTTAAGCTTCTGTCTCTCCACTCTCATCCATCTTGTTTCTTTCTTTTCTTTAAGTTATGTGATTACTTTACTTACACCTTTCTTTGTTAGCAAAATCTTTCTTCCCTGCACTCTTAAGTCATGAATTTCTTTTTTTTTCCTGTGCTTTTTGCTTTTCTTTGTAAAAAAAAAATGTAATACAATAATTACTGATCATTTACTATCTGGTGAAATTGGTGCAAAGGCTTCCTACCCATTGTTTCAATTCTTCTGGCTGGAACTCTATATCTTAGGATTTATTCTTATTCCTATTTTATAGATGAGGTAATTGAGCCTTAAAGAGTTTAAGAGACTGGCTTAAAGTCACATGTTGAAAATGTGAGCTCCTAAACACTTTAAGAAACTGCCTCTCTGATCTATAACAGCTTATTTTTAAAAGGTAGATATAAAGGACTGTCACTAGGAGAGAGCTAGTTTCTAACCTATACCAGGTTTTTCTTATTCCCAAATTATGTTTTCTACCTTTTTAAAGTTAATGCTTGCCAATTTGAGCATATCTCTCTCACATTGTCCATTTTCAATTCAATGGAGATTAAAATGTAGGAAAATATTTTAAATTCTATCTTACCAACTCACTCCTCACCATCTTCATGAAGAATATTACCCCTGTCCATGTGTGACCTTTTACTTAAATGCTGATGACTCCCAAATGTAGTACTCTAATGGATGTTAGGAGGACTGCTAATTTTTTTTTAAGTTCAAATAAGTTTGAAGGACATTGGATTTTTAACTGTAGAACTTTTCACAGTCTTTGATATGATAATAGATATTATGAATCATTCAGAGGAAGACCCAAAATGAAAGCTTACTCAAATTTATTTGATTGTGGAACCCTTCTTGGGAAAGCACCTTGTAGTATTTTACTATGAGCGAGATGAGAAACTACTGGAAGATTTTTGGCAGAATAATGACATAATTTAATTTACATTTTAAAAGAATCACTTTGGTTTTTCAGCTTCCAGCCATGATTAAACACCAGGAATCAGATTTATGTCTCTACTTTAAAAAACGAGATAACTGAGCCAAATGTATAAGGTAACAATTTTCAGACTTTGAAAAATAGGCAGCACAGGACTGTATTCCCTGATAGAAGGAAAGTAAACAAGGTTAGGGTTACAAGTGCACCCAATTCTACCCAGAAGCAAGTTTCAAATCAGAAAACAGACTTGGAAGGTCCAAATGGGAACCTGGTAGTCTCAATAAATTGAGAAGATTGAGAATGAAGTTTGGGGATACAAGGTTGGTCAGGACTTATTTGTAAGTGAGAAGACAAGAGAATAATAGCTGCCTAGAAAGATAAAGGACGCCAAAGATCTGCAGAGAGGTTCTATTAAGATTTGGCAGGAATTTTGATCTCTACCTGTAGCATCATGAAAGACTGGAGAAAGAACCACTGAGAATAAGTAGACTGAACAATTTCAAGAAGTAATACAGAACTGGGAAAATTTTGTGTAAACATCAACCAGAGTAGAAAGATCCCATGACATAAGGGCATCGATCAGAGTCTTCAGAAGTGTATTGCCTTCATAGTAGGAAAAAATAAATTCTATAGACTTCTCTTGACCTGCCCTAACAAAGATTAAAAGCAAATACACTATACACAATAGCAAAAACATGAAACCAACCCCACTGCCCATCAAAAGACTGGTTAAAAAAATGTATTACATATACATGATGTAATATTATGCAGCCATAAAGAAGGACAAAATCATGGATTTTCCAGCAAATTGGATGGAATTAGAGTCAATCATTCTTTGTGACCTACCACAGAAACAAAGAAGCGAATATCACATGTTCTCACTCATAAGTGGGACCTGAACATTAAGCACAATAACACAAGTAGGAATTGGCAGTCACAGGACATTGCCCGGGGAGGGGGAGTGGGGAGCATGTAACAACACAAAAGGTATCTAATCCTAAACCAGGGAAAATGAGCACTAGTTGGAGGTCCAAACTTCATCTGCACATACATTACTCACGTGCCTAATCCTGACTTGTAACCCATATCTTTATAATAAAATAAAGTAAAAAAAAATCATAAGAATCAAGCTAATACAAAGTTAATACATCAGTGTGCTAGAACTTCAACACTATTTAAAAGTATATTAGAAAATCCAGGCCAGGCTCGGTGGCTCAGCCTATAATCCCAGCACTTTGGGAGGGTGAGGTGAGTGGATTGCCTGAGCACATGGGTTCGAGACCCACCTGGGCAACTTGGCGAGACCTTGTCTCTACAATAAATCAAAAATTAGCTGGGCGTAGTAGCGCGTGCCCGTAGTTCCAGCTACCTGGAAGGCTGAGGCGGAAGGATAACCGCAGCCCAGGAGGTCAAGGCTGCAGTGGCTGGGAGTGTGCCAGTGCACTCCAGTCTGGACGACAGAGTGAGACTCCAACTCAAAAAAAAAAAAAAAGAAAGAAAATCCAACATATATGACATTCACGATATCTAGTATCCAATTAATATCACCAGACTCACAAAGAAGCATGGAATAGAACCTGCAACTGGAAGAAAAAGTAATCAATAGACACAGACCCAGACATGAGAAAGAATTAAATTAGCAAGCAAGGACATTAAACAACTATTATAAATATGTTCCCAGTGTTTAAGAAGGTCAACGAGAACATGACAATGATAAGGAGAGAAATATGAAAGACTCAAATTGAACTTCTAAATATACAAAATATAATACCTGAAATAAAAATACACTGATTTGAAGGAACTGCAGACTATGTATTATGAAAAAAAAATCAGAGAAACTGGGGACATAACAGAAGAAATACAGCAATAGAAACACAGAAAGAAAAAAATGCCTAAAGGAATAAATATCAGTTATTTGTGAGATAGTATCAAATTATTTAACATGTATACAGTTGTGATCTATTAAAACACTTTGAGGGGAGAAAAAATATTTCAATTAAGTAAGAGCTGGAACATTTAAATATGATAATGAAAAATATGAACCCACATACCATAATGCCAATGATTCCCATGCTGACTATGTAAAGAAAATTATACTAAGGAACCCATAATCAACTTGCTTTAAGCCAATGACAAGAAGAAAATCTTAAAAGTAGCTAGAGAAAAATAACACATCACATACAATGAAATAAAGATAAGAGTCAAAACCAGAAGACATTCTAGAACATTTTTAATGTACTTAAAGAAAATATTTGTCCACCCAGAATTCTATATTCTGCAAAATAACCACCAAAAAATAACAATGAAATAATGTTGTCTTCAGATAAATAAGAGCTAATGGAATTTCTTACCAGCAGAACTACACTCAAGAAATTTTAAAGTTCTTGGAGAAAGGAGGCAAGATGATAATGGAACAGGCGAGAGTATGAGAGTCTCTGCAGAATTGAGTGTCCATAAAGACTCTGTGCATTAGTGGATGTGTGGCAGTGGGTGAGTGAAAGTCATCTGAGGGGACACTCGGGTTCATGCACCCAGGGTTTGCCTTCAGAGGTGACTGCAACCCACTCTGAGATTGGAGCCCCGGCATGAAGGATTGTTTGCTGCTCTCAGGGCTCTCTTAGTAGAGAGGAGGCAGCAGAGAAGAGCTGCTCACCACCTGGCACCCAGTCTATGCCATCATCTGTGGCAGCAGACCAGCATGAGCCCCAGGAACTGTAGAGAAGGCAGGGTGTGAAAATCTGGAACAGAGCCCCACTGCAGTGAGGTGACAGTGATCAGCACCATCTTCTCTGTCCCAGAACCTGGCACAGGCCTGCATTGCCCCACCCAGGTCTGTCCAAACTGTTAAAAACATAAAAAGAAGCTTAAAAAGAAAACAAAGCCTCCAAGAGATGAGCAATTATGTCCAGATGCCATACCTAAGATTAATTGGAATCCCTGACTCAGATAAAGAGACAGAGACCACCCTGAAATGAACATTCCATCAAATTATCCAAGATAACTTCCATCATCTCATCAGAGACATGACCATTCAAACACAAGAGATTCAGAGAACTCCTGCAAGACACCAAATGAGAAGATCAACCCCTAGACACATAGTAATTCATTTACAGAAAGTAGATATAAAAGAAAAAATCCTAAAGGCAGCAAGAGAGAAAGATCAGACTACCTACCGTGGAAGATCAATTAGAATAGCAGCAGACTTATCTACAGAAACACTACAGGCTAGATGAGACTGGAATCCAATCTTTAAGGTTCTCAAAGGTAAAAAATTCCAATCAAGAATTTTCTAAGTTTCATCAGCAATGGAGAATTAAAATCCTTTCCAGACATTCAATCCCTAAGAGTTTACATTGCCTCCAGATCCACTCTATAAGAAACACTTAAAAAAGTATTAAACACAGAAGAAAGAATAAAAAGAACAACAATACTCATGAAAACACTCATAAATCAACGCAAAAAACAAAAGAAAGACAACAAACAAATAAATAAACAAGCAGCAGCAACAACAACAAACTCTATAAGAACCTCATGACAGGGATAAACACATTTCAATAATTAACGTGAATGTGAATGGACTAAATGCACCACTGAAAAGACATAGGATGGCAAAATGAATAAAATATCATGAGGCAACAATATATTGTCTCCAAGGACTCATCTCACCAGAAAGGACACTCACAGACTCAAACTAAGAGGATGGGAAATAAAATTTCAGGCAAACAGAACATAAAAGAAAGCAGGAGTCATGATCTTAATATCAGACAAAATACCCTTTAAGCTATCAAAAATTTAAAAAGATACAGAAGGTCACTGCATAATGATAAAAGGTTCAATCCATCAACAAGAAATATCCATCCTAAATATATATGCACCCAACATAGGAGCACCAACTTTCATAGAACAGCTTCCAGGCAAACTTTAAAAAGATATTGACTTTAACACTATGATAACTGGCAACTTAAAATACCCCACTCACAACCCTAGACAGATCTTCAAGACAAAAAATCAACAAGGAGATCCAGAACCTCAACATGACGCTTGACCAAATGGACTTAATTGATACCTATAGAATACTCCACCCAACGACCATGGAACACATATTCTACTCATCACCACATGGAACATACTCTAAAATCGACCACATCCTTGACCAAAAATCAAGCATAA
>CAUYQG010054584.1:0-27522 GCA_963574415.1 Tarsius wallacei | reverse complement strand
ATCATGATTTGGATTTTCTGGCTTCTTTTTGTTTCCGAATCTTAAAATATATATAAAGGGCACTGATTTTTCTTCAGTTGGTAATGTAAAAAAACTGCATTGTCATGATTAAATTCCAAAGACTCCCAGTTCTTTAAATGGCTGGTGTTATCGCTTACAAAAGTGTGTTGATCTTGATGGCAATTATATTGAGAAATAAAGTTTATATATTCTATTTGTATCTTTTAATTTCAGTTTTTAACAAATTTCTGAAGTCCCTTCGTGTGTGAAAATAGGAATTATATATAAAGATATACATATATATTACATATATAATTTTTCACTTAACATTTCTTTATATATTCAGCCATTGATATACAGTAAAGTATTTTTTTTTTTTTTGAGTTGGAGTCTCACTCTGTCGCCCAGACTGGAGTGCAGTGGCGGCTCCCAGTCACCGCAGCCTCGACCTGCTGGGCTCCGGCGATCCTTCCGCCTCAGCCTTCCAAGTAGCTGGAATTACAGGCGCGCGCTACCACACCCGGTTAATTTTTTGATTTATTGTAGAGATGAGGTCTCGCTTGCCCAGGCGGGTCTCGAACTCGCAGGCTCAGGCAATCCACTCACCTCAGCTTCCCAAAGGTGCGGGATTACAGGCTGAGCCACCGCACCCGGCTATTCAAAGTTGTAAAAGATCATAGAATGTTAAAAATACCCACATTTATTGCTAAACATAAAACAAATTTTTTCAGCTGGACCTGGTGGCTCAGCCTGTAATCCCACGCTTTGGGAGGCTGAGGTGAGTGGATTGCCTGAGCCAGCGGGTTTGAGACCTGCCTGGGCAACTTGGTGAGACCTCATCTCTACAATAAATCAAAAAATTAGCCGGTCGTGGTAGCGCGCATCTGCTGTTCCAGCTACTTGGAAGGCTGAGGCGGAAGGATCACCGGAGCCCAGCAGGTCGAGGCTGCAGTGGCCGGGAGTGGCCACTGCACTCCAGTCTGGGTGACAGAGTGAGACTCCAACTCAAAAACAAAAACAAAAACAAACAAATTTTTTCGAATTCAAGTATAAATGACTTTAGATTATTTTAGTTAACAACACCATTGTTTCCTTCCATTAGCTAGGATAATAAGCAATCAATTAAATAAACTTACATATGTAATTTATCTATTAATACATCATACTTGTAAAAACAAATTGACTTCAGGGAGTTGTTTTGCCTCAAGCAAGTTCATTTTGGATATGAATTCTGCCCATTTTATACATAACATTCACTGAGTGCCTCTTTACTAAACATTTGCTCTCTCTCTTTACTAATCATTTATTGAGAAATTATAGAGGGCGAATATAAGAACACAACAAAGAGTAAGACAAAAATCTTGTTTCCTTTATTTTATCCTTGCTTGCTTTTATTTTGATCTCTGCTTTTACTTTCCGATCGATTGAACAACAACTCCAGAGTGGGCCTTGGAGAAATTTATAAAAAGCAAATAAACCAAACCGAATACTTCCCTCGCCTTCCTCCCTGGCAGCTGTTGCAGTCTGAGTCTGCTTTTTCTGTAGGTTCAGGGAATAAATTTTCATGAAATCTGCTACTGCAAGTGTTCTGTTTTGCTCTCTGGCAAAGAGTTTCTCACTGGTAAAACCCTCCTTGGCCTTTGGTATTCTTACCACTCACTCTCAAAAAGAGTTGCTTTTGGTGGAATTGCAAATCTCTGAATTTCTCCTACAGATTTATCACTTGTAAGAAAATATTTGGAAAGAAACCAAAGAGATATGCAGCTAAGAGAGAGTGTTTAGTGAAAGCATTTTTCCCCCAGACAAAAGCCATGAGTGCCCTATGGTTAAACAAAAAAAAAGAACACAGTGGGGGGGGGAGGATTTTTCTCTGTCTGTGTCTTTCTAGCAGTGACCATATTCAGATACTTGCTAGTGAAATGTATTTCCAGTATAATATTTAATTAACTGTTGACAGTCACTACTAATGTCTTATTAGAAAACTCTGTTTTTTTTTAAAAAATCACATTTCTTTACAATTGTCATTTCAAAATAACGTCAGCCAAGTGTATATAATTTTTAAAACTGGGTGAACATCCCTTATTTATTCTCCTAATATTTCTATCTCAGGAACTGTGATACAATGGTTAGAAACTTGTCACTGTTCTTCCTCAGTACTATGGCTTCAATAGCACCTCTCCCTTCTACTATATCATTAATTTCCACATCCCCAGGGAATGGTTGCTATTTAGCATATAGGCCTGCTCTTAGTTCTTCTGTCTTAAAATAATTAATTTCTTTCGAATTCACTTCCTCCACTGTTACAGTCCCATATCTCTGCTTCTCTTTGCAGCAAAGATTCCAAGAATTGTCTGTACTTGCTATCTCTAGTTCTCATCCCCTCTTTGAAGTCTTCATTCAACTTTTACCTACATTCCTCCATGAACACTGCCCTTCCAAGTTGCCCAGTCTGATGCTTATTCTTTAGTTCCAAATCTCCTCTCCTTTTTGCAGCAAAGTTTCAATAATTGTCTATACTTGCTATCTCCTGTTCTTATTTCTTCTTTGAATCATTTGAATTTACTCCAACTTTTACCCACATCACTCCACCAATGCTGTCCTTCCAAGTTGCTCAATCTGATTATGAATTCCCAGTCTTTATCTTACCCAGCCCATCAGCATTATTTTACACAGTTGATCACGCCTTCCTCTGTGATGTACTTCTATCATTTGGCTTCTGGAACACCCCATTCTTAGTTTTCTTCCTACCTTGCTGTTTGCTCCTTCTCAGTATCCCTTACTAGTTTTTCCTCTTCTCCCTCATCTTGCTATTGATGTGTCTCAGTCTTCAGTATTCTTCACTGTTTATTAGGGAACAACTCCTGTGTATCTTTAGCCCAAAATTCTCACTTGAAGTTCAGAATCATAAATCCAACTGCCAAGTTAAAAATCCACTTGGATGTCTAATATACACCTCAAGTTTAGCATGTTTAAAACTGAGCTCCTGAAGCAATGACACCCAGTATCAATCAGCACATCCTGTGCCCATATCTTGGTATCTAAATACCATTTTGCAGTAATAGGAGCCACGGCTCCTTTGAAAATTGGATGATTACAGGGATAGGGCAGAAAAAGTACAAGGTGAACCTGGAATACCCTGTGGTTTCAGAAAATAAGGAAATATATATGTAAAACAGATATGTCAAAAGGTCATGGAAGCCAGCCTAAAGGCCAATGACCAAATCTGGGATAATTTGAGCACAAAATAATGCTAGTGTTGGATTCGAAGCCATAACATAAAATAAACATTCATGAATACACATTAATATAAATAAGTAATTTAATAGATAAATGGAGGAGAAGAGACAGCTCATCCAATTATATCAGTAGAGGAGTACAGAAATGGAAAGCTACTATTTGGCAAACACCATGGTATTAATTATTGCCTACATGTATCATTCTGGAAAGCTAAAATTAGTGGGCAATAATGTGCTATGAAACAAGATGCTTATATAATCTCAAAGTACCTTCCCACAAGACAATTACTAGTAACAAAGAGAAAAACAGTAATTTCATGGTAGAGAGACTTGTTCAAAGTGTATCACTGCTGATGAGACATACCATGTGCCTCTTGATATGATGGACTGAGATGGGCACAGCATCACTTCTATAGTAATCTGGCCAAAAAATTCATAACCTGAATTTATTCATGAGAAACATTGGACAGACTCAAATGGAGGGACATTTTACAGAAAAACTGGTCATTGTTCTTCAAAAGTGTCAAGGTCATGAAAGACAAAGAATGAGAACGTGTCCAAGGTTGGGACAGTTAATAGTATCATGTCAGGCTGGATGCAGTGGCTCACTCTTGTAATCCCAGCACTTTGGGAGGCCAAGGTGGGAGGATTGCTGGAGCCTAGGAGTTCAAGACCAGCTTGGGCAACATAGCAAGACCTTGCCTCTACAAAAAATAAAAAATTAGCCAGACATGGTGACATATCTGCAGTCCCTAGTACTTGGGAGGCTGAGGTGGAAGTGTTGCCCAGGAGGCCGAGGCTGCAGTAGCCATGATCACACCACTGCACTTCAGCCTGGGTGACAAAGTAAGACTCTGATTAAAAAAAAAAAAGTTAACATGTTGGGATAGTGGGTGAAAGCTATACATGAATTAATTGTTAATATTTTTGTAACTTTAAAAAAATCTGAAATTATTTCAAAATGAAAAGTTAAAAAAATTTAAATCCTGAATTTTTGATCTCTCCCATGCTTATTCTCAAACCTGCTTCATCTGCAACCTTTTCCATCTCCTTTAATGGCAATTTCATTCTTTCCAGGCCAAAAACTTTAAAGCCATCCTTTACTTCTCTTTTTTCTCCTACTCCAACTCCAATCTATAGGATATTCTATAGGCCATGTCTTCTAATATGTCCGAGCTCAAACCACTTCTTATTACCTCTACTGCTGCCTCCCTAGTCCAGGACATTGCCTGGATTATTGTAACAGATTTCTGACTGACCTCCTTGGTCCATTCTTCTTTTTCTAACCCTCTAGTGTCTGAAATTTCTTTCAGAGTAAAAGTCTACGTTCTAACTATGGCCTATGAGGCCCTACACGTTTCATTTATTCTCTACATGATCTGGTTTTGAGCTCCTCTCTCACTACTCACTCGTTCCACTTAAACCACTCTGATATTCCTGCTCTTTCTCAAACAGGTCAGGCTTGCTTCTACCTTAGGGCATTTTCACTGGCTTGTCCCTTCTCCTTGAATGCTCTTCCCCACACATTCCTTGGCTGACCCCTCACCTTTTTCACGCTTTTGCTTAAAGGTCTTTTTTCTAATTGACCTTACTCTAACTACCATCTTTAAAAACTGCAAGACTTTATTTTTGATTCTCCTTAATGTGCTATAATTTTTTGGCCACCTTTATTACCTTTGAACACACAATACAATCTTTATATCATATTTATTGTGTTTTGTCTATCTCTATCTGTTGGCATATTAAACTGTTAGAAGGGTCTACTGTGTTTCCTCGGCATTTAGAATAGTACTTGATATACTGTATACACCCAAAAAATATATTATTATATAACTCAGTAAGTATACAATTTATGAGTCATATATTACAGAGAAAACACTATATGTCTTCCCAAAGATATAAGTATCTATCTTCCCACAGATAGTTACAAGCAATCAGGGAGATAGACAACAGACGCAAATTATAATTTTTTAAGTCATTAAGAGAATATGTAACAATAAGAAGTTTAGCCAGGGCTCTTTTGGTTGCAATTCATAGAAATTAACCCAATTAGCTTAAGGAAAAAAGAGAGGGATTTAATTGTTAACAAAACGGAACAGCTCAGAAGTAAAGCTAGCGCCAGGCATGCTGGATGTAAGGGCCTTTCAGTTGTCTTCAGAACTTATCGATTTCTTCCTTCATCTCTCAACTCTGCTTTCCTCTGAAAGAGTTCTGGTCTCAGGCAGGTGTTCTCCACATGGTATCCCTGGAAGCTTCGGCCTCAGAGTCCAACAGTTGACTGACAGCCCAGAATTCAATCTGGCCTGGTGTTGGTTACATGTCCTGTGGCAAGGGAATGTGGTGTTCTCATTGCTCTGACCTGGGCCACAGGTCACTTGTCCAGCCCCCAAAAAACTTGTACTGACAGTGGGAGAATGAAAAGATAAAATTAATTATAGAATTGAACCAAACCTATTTGTGTGATATTAGAAGTATAGCACTCTGACCCCTAGTGGTTAGATAGTGCAGAGAAAATTCAGTACTAGTCCAAAAACAACGGGAGGTTAATTTGTTTCACATCATGTTTTTATATGATCTTTCATCAGTTTACTTAAGAACATCAGTGTTCTTCCGTTTTATTCACTATGTTGACGCATTCATCCATTTTGGTCATATTTTCCTTTGACGTAGGTCTAGTATTTCTTTTCCCCTACCCCGCCCCCTTTTATCTCCAGTGTCACCATCTTTCTTCCTGGGTTCATCCAACACCTGAAAAACTGCTATAGTTGTGTAATGTCCAGCTGTCCCCTTTATTCTGACATCTACCTTATTAAATACAATCAAAATCCCTGAACCTAGCATTAATTTTCATGTGCCCCAGCCCTTGTTTCTTAAGAAATTAGAGTTGGATTTTTGTCACATGCAATGGAAAGCTAATATAAATAACAATATATTTGCCTCACGTGGTGGCCTGCTGAATTTTAAAAATTAAGAGCTCACATGTTTCATATCACTTATATAAGAAATAGAGGAATCCATTTTAAATCTCATTCCACTAAATTTGTCTAGTCTTCTATATAGAGAGTTTCATGTGCATTGCTTCTCACTTTTCAAGAGTGAATTAAACACTTTTTTTCTCATAAAAAATGATACTAATTGGCACAAATTTATTAGTACAATTGCTAATTGCTCAGATCATAAGCTAAATCTAAAGTATGTGTTCCTAAATATTTATAATTTTCATTTTTTATTCTTTCTTTCTTGATTAGTCACTGAAATAGTAAGAATTGTCTAAATCCATTATTGCCCACATTTCTCCTCAATTTTCACTGAGAAAACTAACATAAAAAATAGAATCCATCACTCTGAAGGTGTATTGATTTTACTCCCTTTTTCTTTTATCACTATGTGCTTTTTTCTCTCCAATGTTTTTTTCTACTCGAAGTTCTGCATTATTGTTTCTTTTTTTCCTGAAGTATTCATATAGAGTTGTAAAAAACAACTGAAGTCAGATTGCCTAAGCTTCAGTTTTCTTGTCCATTAAGGGAGGATGACAAGACAATAATAGTACTCTTGATTTATAGAGTTACTCAGAGGATTATTTGTGGTTATTGGCACACATTTATGAGTGCTTCAAAATCTTAGCTTTTACTATTATTTTATGGATTCACTGCATTTTTTTTAAAAGTGAGAAAGCAGGATTTATTGAGAGGACAGAAACGCTCCCATAGTGGGAGGAGACCCGAAGGAGTTGCCCTCACTGCATTTTTAATGTTCTTGGTATGTACAAATTGGTATGTCTATTACCAAAAAGTGTTTAAAATTATATTGTAGCCTGAAAAAACAGTAACAAGATAGGTTGTCTCACCCAGGCACGGTGGCTCACTCCTGTAATCCCAGCAGTTTTGGAGGCTGAGTTGAGAGGATTGCCTAAGCCCAGGAGTTCAAGACCAGCCTGGGCAACATGGCGAGACCTCGTCTCCACAATAAAATAAAAAAGTTAGCCTGGCATGGTGGCATGTGCCTGGAGTCCCAGCTACTCAGGAGCTGAGGCAGAAGGATTGCCTGAGCCCCGCACGTCAGGGCTGTGGTTACCATGTGCGTGCCATTGCACTCTAGCCTGGGCAACAGAGTGAGATGCCGACTCAAAAAAAAAAAAAAAAAGATAGGTTGTCTATTTTTAATGAAGCTTAAAAATCTCATTTGAAAAACAAAACATGCATATTAAAAATTTATAAACAAAATGTGGTATATACATACAATGGAATATTATTCTGCTTTAAAAAGGAAGGAAATTATCACAAACATAACAACATGAACGAACCTCAAAGACGTTATACTAGTGAAATAAGCCAGTCACAAAAGGGCAAAGTTTTATGATTCCACTTATGTGAAGTACCCAGAGTACTCAAATTCATAGAGACAGAAAGATGTTGGAGAGTGGCAAAGGGAAACAAAGTTTTATTTTGAAAATATCAAAAAATTCTGGAGCTGGATGGTGGTGATAGTTGCATAAAAACAAATATACTTAATACCACTAAACCGTATACTTAAAAAGAGCTAAAGTGGTAAATTTTATATTATGTCTACTTACCACAATGAAAAAAGATTTAAAATTTAAATATTACTATAAAGTTAAATTGCAGTTCAATTTAATTGTTTAATAATATCGTTATAACAGTGTAATAGGTAAATTATAAATGATCAAATGTCATTTAATTTTATTGCTACAGTGTATCTATTTTTTGAATAAATAACACAACTACATGGTACAAAAATAAAAGGTATAAAACAACACATAGGGAAGAATAAATATCCCTTGAGCTACCTAGTTCCTAGAGACAACCCATTACCAGTTACACACAACAAAGATTATGTATGTGTGTGTGTATATATATATGTAGACATATATATATATTTACTCCAATTGCTATATACAACACTGTATATACTATTGAAACTTGCTTTTTCCATTAGGAATATATCTTGGATAGCACATTAAAAGCAAACTTCATTTTTTTCACTATACAAATACTATACAAACACTGTACAAATACTATAAATATTTTTAACCAATTCCCTATTGAAGAACTGGAGAGGGTTTTCAGTCTTTTGCCAAGCTTCAAAAAATACTCTGGAACATAGGTTATGTGTATTTCCGCAAGACAAATTCCTAGAGGTGGCACTGGCTTTCAAATGATTTGGACTACAAGTGCCCACCTTCACTGAGGAAGTATTTGTGTTAGTGGTTTTAGCCAAAAACTTAGAAACATCCATGTATCCTCTTTTTTTTACATCTATCAATCACTAAGTCTTGCTGATGTTACCTCCTCTTTCTTTTAATCTGTTCCCCCTTCCCATTCCTCACAGTTAACAACTCAATTTAATCTTTCACTACTTTTTCCACGTCTAAACTACTGTCCTCAAACCCATTCTCCTGAGAAAATAGTCTGCTCAGACTTTCATGCTGGCCAATGCGTGCATCCAGGATTTGGTAAAACGTCCTTGTTTTAGCATACAAGGCTAACTTTTATCTGGTCCCTGCACTTCCCCTCTCTGGCAGACCTCTCCCACTCCCGTTTCACTATCTTTGCTTTTACACTATAGAATAATTCATTGTTTCAGGTCTCCATGCATTTGTTCTCACTGTCTCCCCAGCCTGGAAGACCTACATCTATCTCCCTTACTTAACCTCTGTGCCCCTGTGCATCTTTCATAGTGAGTGCTCCTCTCTACTGAAACAATTTTCTTGGAGTAGCCTGCAGTTGCAGTAGGGAATATCTCTTTTCTTTTATTTATTTATTTTTTTAAGCTCCCTCATCTAGCACAGTGCTTATGGTCGTGGAGTACATAGTCAATCAATTTTCTTTAACTGAACTCAACTAGATCTTGGGGAAAAGGGTGGACTCATTCATTAATTCATTCAACAAATGTTTATTGAGAGGCTATTAGGTACAAGGTTATGTGCCAGACAGTGGGATTTACAACTAACAAGATAACTCAGGATCTACTTTTGGTTTAGTGAAAGAGATGGGGCAACATAAACATACAATTCTAATTCAGCCGGGTAAGCACAGCTGTGGATCCCAGGTCATAGTTCAGATTATTTTATGAATATAAAGAAACAGACAATAGGGTGGCATTAAAAAAAAAAAAAAAGATGAGGGCTTGCTGTGTTGCCCCAGCTATTCTCGAATTTCTGAGCTCAAGCACTCCTCTCACCTCAGTCTCCTGAATAGATGTGTGACATTTTAATTAGAGTAAATTGTACTAGGAAAAGCATTTGCAAAATATGGTAACTGCCCCAAATCACTGTGACACCCGAAGTCAGCCATAAAACTCATGATTTCTGACTCCTGTTTATAGCTTGTTACTTACATTTTTAAAAAGTGGAGTTGTTCTTCTGGTAAACAGATAGTCAAATACAGAGCCTTGGGTAATGAATAATAAAGTGAGATAACATATGTAAATAAGCAGGTCAGAATCAGTATACTCTGTAAAAGTTGTTTTTCCTCCATAGATGTCTGCTAAACTGCAGTCTAAGCATTCCAAACCAAAAACCAAAACCTGGAAATACTTATTTGGTATTAAATGATCTATATTAAGTGAAATCCACAACCTGTTCATTCTCTAGCCTCTTCTCTCTCTTTTTATATTAGCGAGCTCTTTTTATAAAAGGCTGAGGTTAGTTAAATGTGGTGAAAAGAGCAAGTTATTTGCGAGTCAGACCAAATAGGATCCACCTCAGGAAGTAGTCACTACTAGCAGAGTAACCTGAGGCAAGTACTTAAACTTTTGTAAACTGGGAATAATAATAAATAGTGAGATAATGTTTACGTAAAGTGCTTGGCACAGTGATACACAATAAGAGCTCAGTAGAAGTTAACTATTAAGCGATTCCAAGAAGTCGACGACTTGGGGGTGTTATTTTCGTCCTCGGAAGCAAAGGAACTTGAAGTGTAATCATTACTAAATTAAGTTAAAGCAGAACGCGCATTTTTAGCAATGATGTAATTTGACCATTCCGGGGCACCGTCGCCGAGCATGCGTAAATAAACGTGGCGGGACGTATGTGTCATGGCGCGCTCCATCCAAAGTCTGTGCGGTTTCCGGAGAGTGGCGTGTTGATTCCCTCACTTTGGACTGGTTTTTATTTCCCGATTGCAGGGTAAGGGTGGCGGACAGGTCAGTGTGGGGCGGCGTGTGGCTAGAGCTTTTTCTTTTTTCCCCCTGGATGGCGAAGCCTCGCTGCAGTTTCAGTCTTTCTCGGGCTGCTGGTTAGTGTGTTTCGCAGTTAAAAGGGGGCTTGCCAGCCCGGACGGGGAACTGAGAGGCAGATAGGGCTGCCAGGAGTGAGGACGGGGTCTTCGGCCTCAGGTGCTGCTGGGCTGTTAGGAGTATTTAAGGGACTTTGTACCCTGTTGTTGCATTTAACTTCGTGTGTCTCCCTCTTTCTGCGTTAGTGAATTTGTAGACGTGTCAAGGCTTTCGCGTTATTTAGCTCTCACACAGCAGTATCGTCATACGAATTTAAACTGAGGTTGGCCAGTGGAGCCCGTGTCTTGCTTTTTCTCCTTTTCTCATAAAACCTTTCTCTGAATTTCAGGACGACACGTGTCTTTCGGGGGGGAAGGCGATCCTCATCGCCCTATTTCTGTTTTGTTGGTTACTCGCACTATGCAGACTTGTAATGTTGGACAGCAATTTATACTGTGGCTAGACACTAAATCACAGTCATGGCAGATGTCAACACACCTGTCGTAATCAGAAATAAGTTAGAAGTAGTAGGGAACATCGTTGACCCTGCTGTACAAAGTGGTCTTTATGGAGTCTAATTCCTTTTAGGTGGTTTAAAAAAGTATTTACAGTGGTTTTGTGAACTTGTTGAGTACTTGCTTTTTCTAATCAATTCTTATTTTCCAGACTTATCTTTCAAGAGGACTTTAATTGCAGATAATCAAGGTACTGACTTATTTTAAACATTTTATGTTTGAGTGGCATGGTGCACATTAGAATATGGAGAAAGGTAGCCTAATTTCTTAGCCATTTGCCATCAATGTTTCTTGGAAACACTGTCATTACCATACCACTAAATCCAATAGACATTTTCGCTTATTTTATTTATCTTTTCATTTTCATTCAGCACACTGACCATGTCTACCTCCTTGACATGCTCTCTTCCTTTGCCTTCTGTGGCCCAATGATTTTTTGCTTTTCTAATGGCTGCTTCTTGGTCTCCATTTTAGGCTGGTTCTCCTGGGAGTTCCTCAAGGCTTAGTCCTTTCTGCCTCAGTTCTCTTTTTCTTTCCCTCTTGGTGATCGAATCCACATACTTGTCAACAATTATTTGTTTTGATTTTAGCCGACCTAGGGGGTGTGAAATGGTATACTGTTGTGGTTTGAATTTGCATTTCTCTGGTGGCAAATGATGGTGACATTTTTTCTTATCTGCCATTTGTATGGAGACATGTCTATTCAAATCCTTTACCCATATTTAACATTTTAAAAAAATTGTTGAGTCGTAAGGGTTCTTTATATATTCTGCTACTAGGCTCTTATAGGATAATTTGCCAATATTTATTCCTGTTGTATGGGTTGTCTTTTCACTTTTTTGATGTGTCTTTGAGCATAAAAAATTTAATTTTGATGAAGTTTAATCTGTTTTTTATTTTGTTGCTTGTGCTTTTAGTGTCTTAGCTAAGAAACCAGTGCCTACTCTAATATCATAAAGATTCATGCCTATATTTTTTTCTAAGGGTTTTGTAGTGTTAGCTCCTAGATTTCGATCTATGATCCATTTTGAATTTTTGCATATGATGTGAAATAGGGCTTTCACATCTTTCTTTGCATGTTGCTATCCAGTTGTCTCACCACCATTTGTTGAAAAGACTATTTCCCCATTAAATTGTCTTGGCTTCCTTGCAGAAAGTCAGCTGACCAGGTAATATATATTGATATGAAAAAATAACTTTGGAACAGTTATTATCAAACTTTAATGCATATCAAAGTTATCTGGAGGGCCTGTTAAATATTGCTAGGTTTTATTCAAAATCTCTGATTCAATATGTCTGGAGTGGGGCCTAAGAATTTTCATTTCTAACAAGTTCCCCATGATGCTTATCTAGCTGATGGTGGGAACCACACTGAAAGCCACTAATCTAGGACTTTGGTTTGCAGCTATGGCTATGCACATGTGAATTAGTGGAAAGTTTTTAAAAAATACCAATGCCAGTGTCCATTCCCAGAGATTGATTTAACTGACCTGGGGCTCAGTTGTTGGTAATATTCAGAAGTTCATCAGGTGGATAGAATGATTGTTCAACATTGAGAACCACTACTGTGGGAGAATAGTAGTTCTCAGGGATGTTTAGTGGAATTATCTGGACAGTTTCTAAGTTCACCTGCCTCGGTTCTGCTCTTGGGTTCTAATTCAGTATGGAACTTGGGGATTTGATACTCTAAAAACTCCGCTAATAAGTCACCTATGTAAGTAACCTCTGCTCTAGGATATTGTATCCTTCTTCTTTTTATCACTTTCAGTATTTCTCTTCTCATTCACTCTTTTTTATTCCCTCTATTCTGCTTGATTTCCTATACCTTTGAGAAAAAAATATAATATCCTATTGCTCCATTTAACTATTATTTTGCTTTTCTTTTATTCTCAAGCTTTCATTTCCGTATTATTAAAAAAAATTTGAAGGCAAAACAGTTTCCTCTACCAGTTAGTTTGAAGTAAGAACTTTAATATGTCATTTAATTAATTATAATTCTTCAGTTTTAGCTTATTAATAGTGATGAGTGAGATTGTTTAGGTGCTTATGATATACAGCCAGGTTTAGGAACTTCTGCATTATATTGTCTTTATCTCTTTGCCTTTCTAGAATGCATTTCTTAAAATGGAATTGCTGACTTGAAGGATATACATATATTAAAGTTTGATATGTATTGCTAGACTGCTCTCCAGAAAGAGTATACCAGTTTTACCATGCTTTCAGCTAACAGGGATTTTGTTAGCCTTTTAAACCAGTGAGGTAGATGAAAAATAACTCATTGTTTCAATGCTTGTTATTAGCATGATTGTGCATTTACTCCTCTTTTTTTTGTGCGGCTATTTATGTTTCTTAAGTTAATTGCCTGTTTTTCCTTTGCTCATTGTTTTTTGGGATATGTTTACTTCTTTAGTGGCACATTAGACTCCTGTATTGGTTTTGCTTTGCCAGTGAAGCAGAGCCATAGTGGGAAGAGCATAGGATGGAGAGGAATAGTAGGTTCCAGTACTGGCTCCATCAGTGTACAAATCCTTTCATGTCTGTGGACTCCAGTTCTGTAAAATAGAAGCTTAGCAAAGTTCTCTGCTTCCCTAATCCTAGTGATATGGTATGTCTGTTGCGGTTGACTCTTTTCATCTCTCTTACATTCTGTTTCTCTTCGGTGGATCCACTTGTGTAATGGATGTGAAAATTGTGTACTTTTTAAAAATGTGCTTTTAATATGTCATTTAATTAATTATAATTCTTCAGTTTTTTAGTAACATTTGAAGGCAGTACCTGGTCTTAGCCTTTCTTGCTTAATTATTTCATAGAATAACAGTGATAGAAGAAATTCTTGGGGTTAGGCATTTACTTCAACTTCCCACCCAATGTAAGAATTTCCTCTTATGTAATAAAAGATTAGCTGCACTGGATTTAAACAAGCATTTTATTTATCCATTGAGACAGTAAATATTGGGTGTCTGCTATGTGTTATGCATTGTTAGAGGTGTTGTAGAGATAGGTGCGAAATAGAGATGAAGCTTTTGTGCTTATGAAGCTTACATTATAATGAGAAAGACACTTGTAGTTATATATGGGGTCTGACAATTAAGTTTGTGAACTCATCCTAGAGAAAGTGCTACATACCTCATTGCTAAATATCACTATGGTCACCTTCGAAGTACTCCCCTTGGGAAGCTATGCACTGACGCCAGTGCCTAGTTCACCTGTCAAAGCAATTTTAAAACTTTTTCTGGCTGGGCTTGGTGGCTCAGCCTGTAATCCCGTGCCTTTGGGAGGCTGAGGTGAGTGGATTGTCTGAGCCTGCGGGTTCGTGACCCGCCTGGGCAACTTGGCGAGACCTCATTTCTACAATAAATCAAAAAATTAGCCGGGCGTGTTAGCGCTTGCCTGTAGTTCCAGCTACTTGGAGGGCTGAGGCAGAAGGATCGCCGGAGCCCAACAGGTTGAGGCTGCGGTGGCCGGGAGCATGCCACTGCCCTCCAGCCTGGGTGACAGAGTGAGACTCCAACTCAAAAAAAACCCAAAAAACTCTTTTTCTGAAATGGCTGTCAGAATTGTTGTCATATTACCCTTCCTGTCCTGAATGTCATCAAAGGGTCTTCCTTTAAATATTTCTTTTATCTCTGGGTAGAGAAAAAAAAATCACTGGGGGCCAGATCAGGTGAGTAGGGAGGGTGTTCCAATAGTTACTTGTTCACTGGCTAAAAACTCCTTCACAGACAGTGCTGTATGAGCTGGTGCCTTGTGATGCAAGAGCTCCTTTGGGATCATTTTTGTATACACCTTTCTCGTGCCAAGATTTTCAGTTAAGAGTTTCCTGACTCTCTATTGACGTTTATGTGGTCTGCTATGCTTCTCAGAATCGGCTGATGATTTTGACGCAAAATTGGATGAATTTTTGCAGTATTTTCCATCAGTTCTGCTCATTAGTGGTCATCCTAACCTCTCTTCATCAGTGACTCTTTCCCCCCATAAAAACATTTAATCCATGTGTACACTGCCATTTTCTTCATGGCATTATCCCTGTAGTCTTGGACTAATGTGTTCCCGATGTCACCTCCACTCTTGCCAAGTTTAACAAGAAATTTAATGTTTGTTTATTGCTCTAATTCAAGCTCTGACATTCTCTCAACAGCACACAAAAACATGCAACAACAATAATGAATGCCACTCAGCAAGACACCATCACACATCAACACTAACACAGTGAGACACTTATATACCAAAATTTTGAAACCTTACTGTGTTGTTTGTCCAGTGCTGCCAATGTGAGTACACGGTGGCAAGTTTGCAAACTTATGGATTTAGAGTCTGTTATACTCAGTGATCTATCATAGAAACAAAGAACTGGGTACTATATGTTCTCACTCATAAGTGGACCTTGAACAATTATTATAATACTATAAGAAAGGGATTGGTAGTAGTGGGAAACTGCCAGGGGAGTGGGGGTGGGATTGGCAGTTGAGGGAAACTGCCAGTGGAGGGAGGGGCATACCTCATCAACAAGGGTACCTGCATAATGAACATTTGTATACCTAACTCTGAATTGTACCCCACATCTTTAAAATAAAAAAAAAATTAAAAGAAAAGTTGTTAGACCTTGTATATGGTATCAGGTAGTGAAGAAAAATGAAGAAAAGCAGGGTTAGGGGTTAGAGAGCGTGTGTGGGATTGCTTGGGCAGTGTGGTTATATTAGATAGGGAGATGAGAAAAGGCCTCTCTGAGGAAGTTGGTGTTATTTGAGTGAAGAAATGGGCAGCAAGACTTGCACATACCTGGGGACTGATACTCTGGTAGAGGAGTAGCAAATGCAAAAACCCCTGAGTCAGGAACTAGTTTGGCATACTCAAAATATCTATATCCATATCTTGTTAGACTATGTAGTCTGTATTAAAAAAATATTGACTGTAATTCCAGCACTTTGGTAGGCTGAGGCGAGAGGATTGCCTGAGCTTAGGGATTTGAGACCAGCTTGGGCAACTTAGTGAGACCTCGTCTCTACAATATATTAAAAAATAAGCTGGGCATGGTAGTACGCAACTGTAGTTCCAGGTACTTGGAAGACTGAGGCAGAAGGATCGCCTGAGCCTAGCAGGTCGAGTCTGCAGTGACTGTGAGCATGTCACTGCACTCCAGCCTGGATGACAAAGTGTGACTCCAACTAAAAAAAAAAATTTTGGCCAGGCTTGGTGGCTCAGCCTGTAACCCCGCGCTTTGGGAGGCTGAGGTAAGTGAATTGCCTGACCCCGCGGGTTCAGGACCCGCCCAGGCAACTTGGCGAGACCTCATCTCTACGATAAATCAAAAAATTAGCCGGGCGTGGTAGCGCACACCTGCAGTTCCAGCTACTTGGAAGGCTGAGGCGGAAGGATTGCCGGAGCCCAGCAGGTCGAGGCTGCAGTGGCCGGTAGCGGCCACTGCACTCCAGTCTGGGCGACAGAGTGAGACTCCAACTCGAAAAAAAAAGTTTTTTTTTGAGAACTTGGAATGTGCTTGACATAGTTCCAGACACATGGGATAAAGCAGTGAACAAAGTACACAGAAACCTTTACCTTCATGGAGTGTTTATTCTAACAGAAAGAGATAAACAGTAAAAAAAAATAAAATAAAATAAAATAAAATATATGAAGCAGGTGATTAAGTGCTTCAGTTAAAAAAAAAAAGGCAGGTAAGGGGGATAAGAAAAATGTGTGGGTGTGTGTATGTGTGTGTGTGGTGAGGTAAGGATTGCTTGAAAGGTCCCCTGTTGTGACATTTGAGCAAAGTCTTGAAGGGCTCAAGTGAGTGAGTCATTCAGTTTCTTGAATAAGAGCATTCCAGGCAAGAATAAGCCTGTGAAGCGAGTCTGTACCTGGTGGGTATAAAATAGCGAAGGAAGCCTGTGTGGCTGAGTGGGGAGAAGGGAGAGTAGTAGGAAATGGGACTGAGGTCACAGGAGTCTGATTGTATCTGTCCTTGCGGTTCTTTGTAGCCATTTTGACTTTTTACTTGGATATGGAATACCACTGGAGTGCTTGATCAGAAGCTTGAGATGAATTTATATTTTAAAGGAATCCCTAACTTCTGTGCTGAAAACGTTCTTGGGGAATTTTTTAACGGTAGAGGCAGGGAGACTAGGTACTGCAGTATTCCAGGCAAGAGTTGATATTGGTTTGGACCAAGAATGTAGCAGTGGGTATGGTCATAAATAGATTCTGATTCTATTTTGAGGATAGAGCCAATGGATTTTGTTGGTGTATTGGATTTGGGGTGAAGGAAAGAGAATTCAGGGGTGATTGCAGGATTTTTGGCCTGAGCAGGTAGAAGGTTGAGTTTGCCTTTAAATGAAATGGTGACAGTCATGAGAGGATCTGGTGAAGAGGGGAGAGGGTCGGGGATTCTGTATTGACTTTTAAGTTTTGAGATAATTAGTAGACTTTCAAGCAGGGAGGTAAAATAGGCAGTTGGGCATATGAGTCTGAAGTTCAGGGGAGGAGTAGGGCTAGTTATATAACCATAAATGTAGTTGGTATTTCAAGGCTGCAAGGCTGGCTGAAATCACCCAGGGAGTGCCGGAAACTAGAGAAGAGTGCCTGTCATGGAGCCATGGGGACGTTCTCATGTTTAGAAGTTGGAGAGCTGAAGAGGAATAAACTAAGGAGACCTGAGGCGTGGCTAATGCAGCCGGGGGAGAACTAGGAGTGTGGCGACCTGCATAACAGTGAATACAATGCCTTACAGAAGGAAGGGTTAGCGGTGTCACATGCTGCAGATGGGGGTTTTGTAAGATGATATATATATATATCGTTGGAAGTTATTGAAATCATGACAGGCAATTTTGGTGGAGTGGTGGGGGTGAAAGCATGGCTTAGGACAGAATGGGAGGGAGAAATTGGAGACGGTAAGTGTAGACAGCTCTTGCAAGGAACTTTTCTTTAAAGTAGAGAAATACGGTGGAGATAATGACAGGAGGAAGTAGAGCTAAGAGAGGGGTGCTTGCTTTTGTTTTAGTCATAAAAAAATTTTTTTTTTAGAGACAGGATCTCCAGACTGGAGTTCAGTGGTGCCATTCGAGCTCTTGGGAGGTGGGCAGTTTACTTATAGTAACAGATTGGAAGGCAGAATACATGGCAAAGAACCAGCTCCCAGTAAAAGAAGTGGTCATCCATCTGTGCAGAATTTGAGAGGGGATTTGAGGGTCTTCATTACTCAGGCCTTCTGTTTTCCATTCCATCTTTCCTCAGTTATAGGAGAGCTATGGGAAATGGATTTTCACAAAATCCTAAGATAAATGAGTTTAAAGTTTCTTTACTGCAGTTTTTCGGTCTTTAGTAATGTGTGCACTATGGCACTGTAAGGAGACAGAATTTCTTAAAATTATTTGACCACAGATCTATTTTTTCAGATAGATCATATCTTGGATGAGTAGAACCGAGTTGGGAAAGATTAACCTGGTTCATTTTACCTTACCTAGATTGCTGAGTTGGCCAGGGTTCTTGTTTGCAGGAGCAGAAAACCCAACTCAAACTGATTTCAGTTGCAAAGGGAATTCACTGGCTCGCATGACTGGGTAGAGCAAGACTGCATTTGACTTCAGGCATTGGTTGGATCCAGATGCTCAAATAATGTCAGTAAGGCTCTTTATCTTTCTAGCTCTTATCAGGTTTCATTCCTTAGGTAGATCTCCTCCCTGTGGCATGCAAGATGGTATCCCCAACTGGACATCCTTCCAGTGTAGCCACTTCAGTGAAAAGAAAAGCCATCTCTTCTGTTAGCTCGGCCTAGAAGTTCCTGCAGTGATTCTGATTGGCTGGGCTTGTCATGACTGACCCTGAACTGATCACTGTGGCCAGGAGGATGGGTCACACTGGCAGGCTTGGGGCATGTGTCCTATCCCTGTGTCTAGTGAAGGGAAATCTGTGATTGACAGTTCCACCATGACCACGTGATGTGCATGTTAACTATAATTTAACCAGTCCTTTATTGCTTGACATTTGGGTTATTCCTAATCTTTTGTTCTTACTGACACTGTAAAAGCTGGCTGAGATTTGAAAACAGGATTTTCTGATTCATAGTGCATAATTTGTCGTAGCTGTAAAGAATGCATTACAGAGTAAAAGAACCTGACTGGAAGCTGCTCTATTAATTGAAAGATGTGAATGGAAGGATAGAAATCCAGGAAATGAAGAGAAGGAAAGTTCATCAGAAAGGTTTGAGACCAACTGAAATATTATAAGGTCCTTAACACTGTGGTTTAGATGACTCAGATGAGGAACAGTGCTCATTCAGTACACATGTGCGAAATAGGCAGTAGAGTGAGTGAATGGTGTGTGGATTTGGACACATCTGACATGGAATCCTTTTTTAACTTCTTTGGGCAAGTTAGCTTCTCTGGCTTTCAGTTTTTATATTTTTAAAGTTTTGATTTTTTTTAGAGACAGAGTCTTCCTGTTACCTAGGCTAGAGGGCAGTAATATGATACTAGGTCACTGCAGCCTCAAACTCCTGGACTCAAGTGATCCTCCTGCCTCAGCTTCCTGAGTAGCTAGGACTAGAGAGATGTGCCACCATGACTGGCTAATTTAAAAACAATTTTTTTGGAGAGTTGGGATATTGCTTAATTGCCCAAACTGGTCTCTAACTCCTGGCCTCATGCTGTCTTCCTGCCTCCACCTCCCAAAGTGCTGGAAAGTTTGCTCATCTTTTTTTTTTTTTGAGTTGGAGTCTCACTCTTGTTGCCCAGGCTGGAGTGCAGTGACATGCTCACGGCCACTACAACCTCGACCTGCTGGGCTCTGGTGATCCTTCCACCTCAACCTTCCAAGTAGCCGGAACTACGGGTGTGTGCTACCACACCTGGCTAATTTTTGATTTATTGTGGAGATGAGGTCTTGCCATGTTGCCTGGGCTGATCTCAAACCCACGAGCTCAGGCAATCCACTCTCCTCAGCCTCCCAAAGTGCTGGAATTACAGACTGAGCCACCAGGCCCAGCCTCAAGTATGTTTTATAAGTATGATCATACAATACATATCCTTTTGGGGTTGACGTCATTCAGCATAATTCCCTGGAGATTCATTCAGGTTAATATATATATCAATAGTACATTCTTGTTATTGCTAAATAGTGTTCCATGGTGTGGATGTACCATACTTTAACCATTTACTCTTTTAAAGGGCTTCTGGATTGTTTCCAGATTTTGGCTATTACAAAGAAAACTGCTATAAAAATTTATGTATAGGTTTTTGTATGAATATACATCTTTACTCCTCTTGAATATATGCCCAGGAGTACAATTGCTGGGTTACATGATTCGTTTTTTAAAAAACTGCCAAACCATTTGCTGGAGTGTCTATACCATTTTGCATTCCCACCAGGACTGTATGAATGATCCAGTTTCATACATGAATTGCCAGCATTTGGTGTTTCACTCTTTTTTATTTTAGCCATTCTGATAGGTGTGCAGTGACAACTCATTGTGGTTTTAGTTTTCATTTCTCTGGTGGCTAATGTCTAATCTCTGTTCATGTGCTTATTTGCCTTCTGCATGTCCTCTTGAAATGTCTTGTTCATTTTCTAATTGAGTTTTTTTTTTGAGTTCTGGATACTAGTCCTTTGGTGGATATGTGGATATGTGGTTTGCAAGTATTTTCTCCCACTCTGTAGCTTGACTTTTTATCCTCTCAAAAGGGTCTTTCTCAAAACAAAAGTTTTAAATATTGATTTATCAATTTGTGTTTTTATGGATTGTGCATTTGTTGTCAATTCTAGGAACTCTGCCTAGATCTAGGTCCAGAAGATTTTCTTCTGTGATTTTCTTTCTAAAGGTTTTATAATTGCATGTTTTGCATTTAAGTCTGTGATGGATTTTGAATTAATTTTTATATAATATATGAGACTTAGGTCAAGGTCCATTTCTTTTTGTCTTGAAATGTCTAGTTGCTCTAGCATTAATTGTTGAAAATACTATCTTTCCTCCATTGAGTTGCTTTTGCACGTTTGTGAAAAGTCAGTTGGTCATGTTGTGTTTCTGGGCTCTCAGTTCTACTTATCTATTAATATGTTTCTCTCTTTCCACCAATACCACATACTTGATTACTGTGGCTATCTAATAAGTCTTAAAATTGGGTTTACCAATTTCTCTTACTATACCTTCTCTTTTCACAATTGTTTTAAATATGTTAGTTTCTTTACTTTTCTATATACATTTTAGAACAATCCTATCAGTGTCTACAAAAAACGTCTTGCTGGGATTTTGATAGGAATTATTTAAAACTTGTATATTAGTTTAGTCTTTTTTTTTTGAGTTGGAGTCTCACTCTGTCACCCAGACTAGAGTGCAGTGGCACGCTCCCAGCCACCACAGCCTCGACCTGCTGAGCTCCGGCGATATCCTTCCGCCTCAGCCTTCCAAGTAGCTGGAACTACAGGCATGCGCTAACATGCCCAGCTAATTTTTGATTTTATTGTAGAGATGAGGTCTTGTCAAGTTGCCTAGGCGGGTCTCGAACCCGCGGGCTCCGGCAATCCGCTCACCTCAGCCTCCCAAAGCTCTGGGATTACAGGCTGAGCCACTGAGCCTGGCTTAGTTTAAGTCTTTATTGTTACTCTGGAGCTTTGTTATTCGTTGGCTGGTTGGTTTGAATATCCAGGTTTCCGCTTGGCCTTTTCTCTTCTATTCTGGTGTTGGAGTGCCTTATTACAGGGTGGAAGTCAAGCCTACCCCCTTGGCCTTTATGGCTTGTCTGGGAGTGGGATTGCAGTTTTTTGTTTGTGTGTGTGTGTGTGTGTGTGTGTGTGTGTGTGTTTGGCCAGAGTAGAACGATTATTATCTAAAAGTTTTCTCTCTTTCCTTGGTTGCCCCTTTTCTAGTTCTTTGACTAGAAAGTAAACTTTTGTTGGGGGCTTTTATTGTCTGCATCTGTTTGCATTTCTGGATGGCTGTCTTCTTCAGTTCCAAATCTGGAGTATAGGAGACAAAAGAAAACCCAAGGAACTCGCCATTATGTTTCTTGGGTCCTGAGGTCTCTAACCGGTCTACCTTCTTCTCTCTCCCTTTCAAGGTCTTCTTATGTTTGTTTTATATATAAGCCCAAAGTTTTTGTCATATTTTGCTGAGAGAATAGGGAAAAGTATGTTTGCTCTGTTGTCTTGGAACCTGTGTTCACATTTTCTTGTTTTTAATTATAAAGATTTTGAATGTTCAGAAAGGCCGACTAGAATAATGAACATCAACACACCTATTTTCTAGATTTAAAAGTTGTAAATTTTTTTCATGTTTTCATCCATTTTTTTCAAAGGTGTTTGAGAGTGAATTGTAGACATTGTAGCATTTCACTTTAAAATATTCGATATGCATCTCTAAAAAATATGCATCAATATGCACTTCTAAAAAATAAAACTTTCTAATGATTTCCCAAATGTCTTATAGCTGGATAGACAAAGTTAGAGCCAATCAAGAACATGAATTGCATTCATTTGTTAGGCTTTTAAGTTTCCTTTAATCTTAAACAGTTCCTCTTCTATATTTTTTTCCATGTTATTGATTTAAGAAATAGTTTTCATTGAATCTTGGAATGTCCCACTATCAGTAGGATTTATCCAATTTTTTCCTTGTGTTTCTGTATCTTCTGCATTTTCTTTATACTTGAAGCTGGAATTAAAGCCTTGATTAAATTCGAGTTTGAGATTATTTCATAGATAATGCTATGTTAAGCAGATTTTCATGAGCCTGTGTTGTTCATAACTTTTTTTTATGTGATAGAGAAGATGCCTTCTGCATCCTGTGATACACTTCTGGATGACATCGAAGATATTGTGTCTCAGGAAGATTCAAAGCCACAAGATAGGCATTTTTCAAGAAAGCATGTTGTTCCAAAGGTACGAAGGCGAAATACCCAAAAATACTTGCAAGAGGAAAACAGTCCACCAAGTGATAGGTAAGCTTTTCTCCTTGAAATTATATTTATTTTCATTACAAGGGAGATGCTGGCACTGCTGGTCTCTGTGTTGTACAGTGTCTCTTTTTTAGAATCTTTGAACTTTTGATAATAATTATAGGTTGAGTGTCCCTTATCTGAAATACTTGGGACCAGAAGTGTTTTGGTTCAGATTTTTTAAGACTTTGGAATATTTCCATTATATACTTACCAGTTGAGCACTCCTAATCTGAAAATCCAAAATGATATAATGAGCATTTCCTTTGAGTATCATTTCGAAGCTCAAAAAGTTTTGGATTTTGAACCATTGTGGATTTCAGATTTTTGGATTAGGGATACTCAGCATGTACATAGAGTTTTTAAAAATTTATGTGAATGGTTTTTAATTTGGTGAGGTAATTAGTTAAGAAAGAAAAAGATGTCAGATCGTATATTCCTTGAAGGCAGGGCCTAGGACAATAGGAATCTTTTTGATATTAGTGTAGTTGGTATGTAACTCTGTAATACTTCCAAATAAAATTTTTCCTGGAGTCTATGATTCTTATGAAACAGTGGTGCTTTGGACATTTGATTTTTTTTAAAAAGTGAATTAATTAAAAAAGTTAGAGACAGGATCTTGCTATGTTGTCTAGGCTAGAGTGCAGTGGCTATTCACAGTTGTGATCAGAGTGTACCTCAGCCTCTAATTACTGGTCTCTGGCCTGAAGCCATCCTCCCAAGTTGTTGGGACTACAGGTGCACACTACTTTGCCTGGCTTTGGGCAAATGGTTTTTTTAGGAAACTTACAAATACATGTGAATTAGCTGAGGCACTGGGCACAAAGACATCTTTGCCCTACCTATTACACTATTGTAATAGGTCTTTAGTCAATGAAATTTTAATACAACCTAGCCAGAAAGGATTATGTGGTTGTATAGTTTTAATAAGACTATATTTATTAGTAAATTGTTGAAAGTTTTAATATACTTTTGTTTAGAACATTAAGCTTTTAAAATATCTGAAATTAAAATTTGCTTATATTTTAATAACGGAAGTTTATCAAATTTGTCCTGAAGGCATCCTTAAGGTAATTTCCTTCTGCTTATAAATTATTAGAGCAATTCAAGTTGAAAGTTCTTTTTTTCTTCGTAAAAATATTACATTGTTTTAGAATTCTTTTTATAGAGTACTTATAATGATGCCTTAAGGTGACAGTTTTTAATTTTGATTAAGTTATTATACCTGTATGCTTTAAAGTATAAAGTTTTCCCGCTAGGTAGTTATTCTAGGGACCCATTGGCATTGGTATACTACTAGCTAGTGTTGTTGTGAGGGGCTGTGTTTGGCTTCAGTGAATTTTTTTTTAGATTCTTTCAGTCTGTTTGCCATTTCATGATGGGTGATTTACGAGTGCATGTGCCCACACCATCCTGAGTGTTCAGCAGCTTTTGACCAAAAATGGCATGATCCTCATGCCCCGTCCTCACCTGATCTCACCAAGGAACTTTTTTGTTTCCCCGGATGAGAAAAGTCCTCAAAGGGAAATGCTTTGCTGATATGGAAGAGTTGAAACAGCAATGGCAGAAGCATTAAAAGACATCAAAATTGACAAGTTCAGAAACTGTTTTGAGCAGTGGAAAAAGCATTTTGATAGGTGTATTGCGTCAAACAAAGAGTACTTTGAAGATGACTGAAGTTTAAACATGTAAGACTAAATACACACTTTTAAATAAATAAATACCAGGTTTTTTGGGGTCCCCCTGTGTAGATTTTGAATTATTTTGGTACGTTTAATGAATAGCTTGTGTATCAATTGCAGTGAGTTTGTTTTTGCATAATGCTCCCTGAAATCATCTAGTGGTTTTTATTTCAAAAATCACTCAATGAGACTTACTTTTTTTTTTTAATTGATTGTTTGACAGCACTATTCCAGGCATACAGAAAATTTGGATACGAACATGGGGTTGTTCTCATAATAATTCAGATGGAGAATATATGGCTGGACAACTAGCTGCTTATGGCTATAAAATTACAGGTAATGAGATCTATAATATATTTAATTGATTAAACTTTTCAGAGTTAAATCTTTTGGAGATATGTATCCTAGTTTTAGCAGTTAAAGGATATTTTAGCATAACATAATGATTTTAAGGCAAAACAGTGATAGCTATTATTATACATTGCCTAGATAAACATGGATGTCATATTTTAAAACAACTTTAAGGTTAGACTTTCAGAAAAGTAGCATAATTGCAGAGTGGTCACATAAGCTCTTCACTCAGCTTCCCCTGATATTAACGTCTTTTATAATTGTAATATAGTTAGTAAATGAGGCAATGTATACTAGTACAATACTGTTATCTAAGCTACAGATTTTATTTACATTTTACCAGTTTTCCCATTAACTTCCTTTTTCTGTTCCAGGATCCTGTCTAGAATTCCACCTTACATTTAGTTGTCATGTCCACTTAGTCTCCTCCAATCTCTGACATTTCCTCAGTTTTTTCTTGTTTTCTGTGACTTTGACACTTCTGAAGAAAACGATTTGTTATTGTGTGGAATGTCCCTCAACTTGATTTTGTCTATTTTCTGATGGGTAGAATCAGGTTTTGCATTTTTGGCAAGAAGAGGGCAACAGTGGTATTATGTTATTGTTTTTCTCATGATAGCTAATAAATACCCTGTTTCTTTTCAACCTTTTGCCTGCTGATTGTAGTATCCATTGATGAATATTGTCTGCAGCAGTTACTACTGTGGTGTTTCCTTAAGGATGCTTTTCTGCTTTCTTCTTTATGTTTATTAACTGAAGTTCTTCTACAGGGAAGAGCTGTCCTTTCCCCCCCATTTAAGTTATTTATGTCAGTACAGACTCAAGGAGACGATTCTGTGGGATATAATCTAATACTATCATTATTTATTATGCTCCTTATATTGTTCAAACTTTGACCACTGTTAGGACCTTGTTCAGGCTGGCACCTGTGTTTTTTGACATGCCCCACATCCTTTTTTGAGAAGTTCCTTATTTTCTGGCACCACAAGATGTTTTAATCTCATATTTTCCCTTCCCCAGCCTTGGAAGCAACCACTTATCCAAGGAGTTCTTAGTGTCTTCATTAAGAGGATGGCATTTTGAAACAGTTCTGGGCAGTAGGTGTGCTTACTTGTTGCTATTGTGAGGTGTTGACACTTCTAGGTCCTCTCAGTGGCTAGAGCTAGGAATTATGTGGGTATACTAACTGATACAGATCTGTATCTATTTCGGTATCTGTCTGTATATTAAATTGGACCATAATTTGAATGCTTTGGTGACAGGCTGACCCAGTACTTTATATATGTTATCTTACTAAGTCCTAGAGTAGGAAGAAATATTGGCTTTACAGTTGAGGAAGGAAAGATTGTTTCTCACCTTAAATCACACAGGCAGTGAAGTCTGTTACTTTTGTACACTGCTCCTGTACCTGATAGTTGCCTTTGCATATGTAATTGGCAAGTCCTAGCTATAAGATAGCATGGGGAGGATTAAGGAGGACTGAAAATTTATTCCTTGCATTGTACATTTTCTTGTGGTAACTAAAAGATCTTATGTTATTTTGTTTTTTTACTTGGGAGTGGTTTTGTGTTTTTGTTAATCATTTTTTAGATGGTAAAAGCAGTCCTAACACTTTTTTTTTTTTTGAGTTGGAGTCTCACTCTGTCGCCCAGACTGGAGTGCAGGGGCTGCTCCCGGCCACCACAGCCTCGACCTGCTGGGCTCCGGCGATCCTTCTGCCTCAGCCTTCCAAGTAGCTGGAATTACAGGTGTGCGCTACCATGCCTGGTTAATTTTTGATTTATTGTAGAGATGAGGTCTCGCCAAGTTGCCCAGGCGGGTCTCAAACCCGCGGGCTCAGGCAATCCACTCACCTCAGTCTCCCAAGGCGCGGGATTACAGGCTGAGCCACCGAGCCCGGCTTGTCTTAACGCTTTTGTCATTTAAGTTAAAAATACTGAAAATATGCTTTCAGAATTACTTCTCCTATACTCATTAATAATTTTCAGTATAATTTAGCCTGGTTTGCCTTAATGCGTTCTGATGGTATAGTTTGAATATTAAGCAAAGAGCATTTGGCTGGCCATGGTGGTATACCTGTAATCCTTGCACTTTGGGAGGCTGAGGCAGGAGGATTGCTTTAGGCCAGGAGTTTGAGACCAGCCTAGGCAACATGACAAGACCTTGTCTTTATTTAAAAAAAAAAAAAAAAAAAGAGCTTTTATTTATTTTTTAGAGATGAAGTCTTGCTATGTTGCCCAGGCTGGCCTCTAACTCCTGGGCTCAAGACATCCTGCATCAGCCTCTCTCTTGAGTAGCTGGGACTACAGGTGTTTGACTGGTTAAGAGAATAGTCTTAAAAAAATAAGAATTTAGCCGGGCTCGGTGGCTCAGCCTGTAATCCCGCACCTTGGGAGGCTGAGGTGAGTGGATTGCCTGAGCCCGCGGGTTCGAGACCCACCTAGGCAAGCGAGACCTCATCTCTACAATAAATCAAAAAATCAGCTGGGCATGGTAGCGTGCGCCTGTAGTTCCAGCTACTTGGAAGGCTGAGGCGGAAGGATCACCGGAGCTCAGCAGGTCGAGGCTGCGGTGGCCGGGAGCG
>CAUYQG010054583.1:0-18664 GCA_963574415.1 Tarsius wallacei | reverse complement strand
GGTACAACTCAGAGTTAGGTAGACAAATGTTGAGTATGCAGGTACCCTTGGTGGTGAGGTATGCCCTTCCCTCCCCTAGCAGTTTCCCTCAACTGCCAATCCCACCCCCACTCCCCTGACAGTTTCCCATTACTGCCAATCACATTCTTCCTGAGTTCTTAAGAGGAATATTAGCATTCATAACTTCTAGTTAATAGGTAGCATAAAGGTTTGGGCCAAAAGAGGAAACAGCTTGAAGTTATTTAAGTGACTGCAATGTCTACACTGCAGATAAAATGGATTGTTTTGTTGGCTGAGTGTTTGGTTATGACTCAGTCATTCTTTATTTGCTTTCTCCAAGTTGGCTGTCATTCTTAACTGGTTTCTTTAGACTTAACCCTTAAGAATAAAGCTTGAAAAATATGGTTGAGGGAATTACCCATGTACTTCAGGCCTTTGGAGTCTACTCTTGGTCTTGCTTAGAAAGCAAGTACCAGCCCCCAGAGTCTCTCCATAGGCCTTCCTGAGAGACATGTGCATTCTAGACAAATGGATTCTCTTTATTACTTACCTGAGCTTTAGTCCCAAATGCCCAGCTGATCTCTTTCCCTGGTGAACTGACCTCAGCTAGATGAAGATTTAAATACTCTTCCCCCCTTCTCCTATTTTTCCTTTTTGATGAAGACTTGATCTATGACTGCTATTCTCAAACCTCAGCTTACATCAGAATCGCCTGGCTAGCGGTAAATACTGTGGTTTCCTGGGTCCCAGCCAAGAGTTTCTGATTGAGAAAGTCTGGGTGGAGCCTGTGATTTTGCATTTCTAAGATGTCCCCAGGTGATATTTGCTATCTGGGTGCCACACATTGATAACTACTAATCTAAAGCAAGCCTGTGGAGCCTAAACCTTCTTTGGTCTTTTCTCTATGCTCCTGCCTTGAGTTCCCACTATGGCTATCCAGAACCTTCCACCAGTAGCTCAAAGGTATTCCAGTTAAGAAGAAACTAAAGTTGAAGGAGAGGTCAACCCAAGCTTTCATCTTCATGGTCCCCACCCTCACATACCTGGGCTTTCCAAGGATGAAGGCTTATCTCTGCGGAGCCAGGAAGCCCTGGGTTAAGAACTCCTTGAAAGTTCCAAGAGAGACCAGAATTGTAAAACCTATCTGTGATCTCTGCCTAAAACTGTACTTTGCATGTGCATTTTGGCTTTTGTTTTATATTCTCCAGACTTTACCAGAACTATTGTGAGGATGAGAAGGACCGAGCTCTCCCTAAGCATTGTTGTATATGCCTAGCACCTAGCACTAAGGATGAAGTTGTTGCTTTTGTGCATGGTAAATTGTCCACATCTACCAATATGTCTTGTTAGTTCTCATCTTGAAAACAGTGACATGATCTTCTACTTTTGAGAAAGGGAGGAAAAACCTTAGTATCATCTTTTCATGTACACATATCCCAGGATGGCCTAAGCCTTTTATTTCTCACAGCTTTTATATTCCTCAGGGCTCCTTAGTCAGTATGATAGAAGTACTTTATTTTGGAGGACTAGAAGATAAAAAAGAGTACTTTACTCTGCAGCGTATTTATCATGTAAAAAAAAATTCTACTGAAACAGGCTTGTTATCCATGAAAGAAAAAACTCAGTTAAATTATATACTCCTTTACTCAGGCTTCTATCACACCTCCTCTCTATATATATCTGTATATCCATATATATACAGATATATATAGAGAGAATATTTATATATATGACTACTTATCTATGCGATCACTTCAGTAATTCACTACTATAAAAATTGTAAATATGCAAACCGAATCTTCTCTTTCTGAATGATCAAAATACTGTTAAGCCAGGAACAGGCTTACTAAGCATTTAAGAACATGGCACCTCAGAAGGCATTGCATGAAGTTGGGCTCGGCTCTACCCCTAAGCCCCCCTTTATCATGATTGCTCCCTACCTTGAGCCTTTACCTGCATCCTTCAAAGGACTGAACAGGGAAGGGCAAGTAGCAAGGGACTGTCAGGCCAGAAAATTCTAGTCATGGGCAACTACATACTTTTTAATACAATTTCAGCTACTTGAAATGTTCCAGAGGATCTTGGAGGGATGGCATATGAACTCAGATGTCATTTCCAAGGGTATTGCTATAAACAACCAACTAACATCCAAACAATCTTTTGAAACAAATCAGTTCTTCTCTTAGGTAGCTATTGTACTTCGTTGTATTTTAATTTCTTTGAAAACGGATCATTGCAGTCTGAATCATATTGTCAGAACTAAGAACGCAACAGTCCACAATATGGCACCTTGGGCATATTGGGTATTTTTGAGCTAAAGGAAAGAGAAAACTATAGAAGTAGGAAAGTCATTCTCTAGCCTTCTCCCTCCCTTCCTCCTTGAGACCCTCACATGCGAGGCTTCCAGACTTATATCTAGACCAAAGAAATGAAGACACAGAGATGCGAGGCCTTGCTCAGTCCACCTCAGATGATTACCCCTAGATCATAACCCTTTGTCCAATCATATTTCTACACAACTGTCCATTCTTTATTAAACCCATGCATAAAAATTCACAATTTTTCCCATTACTGTGGGTCTTCATTTCTGAAGGTTTCTACATCACATACAACTTTCACTAAATTTGTATACTTTTCTCTTGTTAATCTGTCTTTTGTTATAGAAGGTCTCAGACATGAACTTTGTGATGGTTAAAAAAAGATGTTACTTTTCTCCCCTATAATATGTTGACAATTATTCCTTATATTAAAATTAAGCTGGTTTTCTAAACACCCCAGGTAACTAAACATGTTTTAAGCATGTTTTATAAAAGTCTGATCTAAAGAAACCAATAACATGATTACAAATAAATTAATAAATGCAATACATTTTAATATTTTATTCATCTATTCTTAAATTATTGAATTATAAGAAAGTTATACTTGCCTCTCAATTATGATTAATATTGAGGTGAAAGAGAAAGAGAGAAATGGATATTTGCTTTCTGTTTTCCTTTTATTCCTATGTGATTTGTGTTTTTTATAAACTCCAGGAAATTATTTTTAATAAGGGTATAGTTTACAATAGATAAATCGTGGTAATGTCCATAGATTTCTTATAGTTCAGAATTCATTAAAGAGTAATTCTAGCACTACCATAATCCATTTTATTTCTAAATATACTTATAGTAGAGGTCTCAGAGTTAATACCCAACTTTTATTCAACATTATTAAGTAACTCCTTACTAAGTAGTGAATCAGTCATAACTGGTCTGTGGGAAGTCTCCCAATGTACAGTCAAGATTTTAAATCTTGAGAGTTTTACAGCTGTATTTATTAATCTCTTCCTGCTATTTGGTCTTGCCAAGAATTCTGGTAGAAAACACAGGCATTATTTAAGAACTAACTTATATGGAAAAAGCATGTTTTTAAAATTTATCCTTCTTTTACTTTAGAGAACATGTTTTTCCTGAATAGAAAAATTACAGTCACTGTGAATATTTTAAAATACAAAAAAGTATTAAAGAAGATAAAAATCACCTAAAATTTCCTCATCCAGCTATAACCACTGTTTGTATTTTGGTATATGTCTTGCTAGTCTTTTTCCTTTGTCAAAAAATATATATGTATAAGCAATATGGATATAGCACATAAAAATTTGGATCTGACTTGCATGCGGTTTTTGAACCTGTGTTTTTATTTGCTTAACAGTATGTGCAGGGCACTTATTTCTTGGCAAGAGTTGTGAATATTTTTAGAAATTCTTCTAAATTTTGCTATTGTTAAGAAAATAGCTATTTCTTTAAAGTATTATTTTTAATGGGCACGATATTTAAACACTGTAATGTATTTAACCAATTGCTTAGTGAGCCTCATATAAGACCGATTTTTTAAATTCCATAAACATGCTTATTTTTTCTTTACCATAAATAGCACAAGATTATTTTTGTACATAGATTATGTACACATTTACTTAGGATAAATCCTACCGGTAGAATTACTAGATCAAAGAATATAGAAACTTCAAGGCAATAGAGATATATTACAAAATTATTTTTTGTCAAAGTATACAAGAATGCCCTTACCCCAACCCTCAACGGTGTTGCCTATTATCATGTTCTTAGTCCTGCTCTCTTTATGTGCTTTTTGAAAAGGTTATTTAATGGCTTGATGAAATTTGAGGTATTTTTAGCAAATGGGGAAAATTATCATTCATGATACAGTATATCAGTGTCAGATTAGATTCTTACTTGAAGTAAAGTCATTTATTTGAAAGCTCTGGATGATCTGATGATAGCTGTTGATCTAGTTTTAGAAATACAAGGATATCTTATTTAAAGATTAAAGAGCAAGGCATTGAAATATGTTTGATAGATTCAACTAATTTACATTTGGTCAGCGGAAATTTTGTCTCTTCACTCTCTATGTTCTGGAAAACAACCTTGGTTGTTCCATCATGGGGTCATTTAAGGTCATGGGTTATTTGATTTAATGGGATTTGTATGGATGGATGGGAAAGAGAATTAATTTGTTATGGAACTTTTCATTGTAAGGTTGAAGTTAAAAGATAAAAGTTACACTTTATAAAATTTATAACTGAGTCATAGAGAATTTTTGTTCACTCGAAAGCACTATGTTATCAAGTGGAAGCAAATGCTTTCTCAAACAAATTCATTTGTTCACAAATAGACATAAAAAGTGAAGAATATCTTGGTTGACTTGGAGTAAGCGGCAGGATTTGAAATTTGTATTTATTGCTAAGATGAAAAATGGTTAAAAGACATTTGGAACCGGGGGAAGGGTAAATTGCAGAAGTAATATATTTACTCCTCAAAGGGGCTTTAGAATAGAAGGATGGAAATTATTTGAATTCATTTCTAGAAGTTTATTCTCTACTTTTTTTTTACTATCGTTCTTTAATAATTCAGTTGAAAAATGTATTGAATGATCATTTCCTTCAAATCAGAGCTGACTTTACCACATTACATTATAGATTGATGTAGCAACTTTCTAGGTCTTTTGGGGAAGGTGTTCTTGTTTCAGAGTGTGAGGCAAAGGCTCTTTCTTCCAAAAAAATCAAATAGCTGCTCTTCTTTGAAACAAAGTGTCTGAGAAATTCCAGTAAGTTCTGTGTATGGCTTTCCTGGGCTACTTTTTAAAAATTACCACAAACTAGTGGCTGAATATAACAAAAATTTATTTTCTCACAGTTCTAGAGGCCAGAAGTCTGAAATCAGGTTACTTCAGGGCCACATTTTTTCCAGGCTCTTGGGAAGAACCCATTCCTGGCCTCCTCTTTTACCTTCTGCTGACTGCCAACTCTGATCTGCACCTCGGTGGTCACGTTGCCTCCTGTTGCCTCCTCTTCTGTCTGTGCCAAATCCCTTTAGCCTCCTTTTATAAAAACACTTCTGATTGCATTTAGGGCCCACTTGGATAACCCAGGATAATCTTCCTCATCTCAAGATCTTTACTTAATCACATCTGCTAAATCTTTTTTGCCCTGTAAAATTATGTTCAGTGGTTCCAAAGTTATAGTTATCTTTTGGGGACCGTTATTCATCCTACCATACTTAGGTACCTTGGATGTTCCTGGTTTCACATACTGCCTCTGTCCACTCTATACCAGAACATGAAACATGTGTCTAGAAACAAAACATTCTTTGCTAAAGTTTTGACCAAGGATGACCTAAGATGTTGTGGGAGGCAGTGTTGACTCTATAATTGATCTAGCACATTTGGGATAGGTCTTGAAGACTATATTGTGGGTATATCAAGGAAGACAAGTTAGCAGGTTTAAAGACTCAGAGCAGAGTAGACCAACAAAACAAAACAGCTGCTCTTCCTTGGTTTATCCCAACTAAGAGAGAGAGAGAGATAGGGAGGGACAGAGAGAGGGAGAGAGAGACAAGCTAGAGGATTTGAGAACCTTTGGCATGGCACAATGAAAGCATTTTTTAGTCAGTTGGTTATAGATAGGGATTTGAGATATTGGCAATAAGGACGTAGTTATAGGATGGCCAGTTTCTCCCTCAATGCTTTTAAAAAGAAGTAACACTTTCTCTGCAGTTACTGGGACTATAGCATGTCCTTTCATCTGTTCCTCATGTTAATGTCAATTACCTGGATCAAACTGCTGGGTCAACATTTTCTAGTCTGTAGGTCATGGTGTCCTTCAACAAATGAATGGATAGAGAAAATGTGGAATATATACACAATGGACTATTACACAGCTTTAAAAAGAAGGAAATTCTGTCATTTTGTAACAACATAGATGAAATTGGAGAACAAAGTTTAAGTGTTACTTCTTTTATACTTCCATAACTTAGCTGTTGTCAATAGTGCTGCAATAAACATGGGAGTGTAGACATCTATTTGCTATCATGATTTCAAATCTCTCGGGTAAATACCCAGAAGTGAATTGCTGAATCACATAGTATTTCTATTTTTAGTTTTTTTTTTTTTTTTTTGAGGAGGCTCCATACTATTTTCTATAATGGTGGTATTAATTTAACCTAAATCTACTTTAACTTTGAAAAATATACACTTGATTTAGGTTTCTAAATGTCTTGGTTAAAGTTATTCATAAGATTCTCTTCCACTGTTCACATTCTCAGCATTTAATCACTTTCCACTTTTTATTGTTAATGTTGTGAGTTTGTGCTGCTGCCACCACCTCCTCATCCATCTTCCTCTCCCCACCTAAATCTTCCTCTCTCTGTGCCTTTTACTCTTGCCCTCAATTCTTGCCAAATATATATCTAATAAATGGATATTCTAAAAATAAACAACTTTTGCTTTTACTGGTCATTGTTTTACCATTTTGTGGCTACATATTATATGTCTAGATTATGATATATAATGCTTTCATCTTTTGTTTCTACAAAGTTCGTAATTTCTGCTTACCTCAGTTATTTACACTGTGTGGGTTTACATTTAATTCTCCTGTATTTAGATATCATATACTTTCTGTCATTAATTTATAATTTTCCTAGTTGTGGTCAGTGGGCATGGTCACCATATTTTCTGCCTTTTGAAAAACACTGAGAATTCCTCTAGGGCCTAATCATGATCAGATTCTGAAATTGTCACATGCATATGGGTAGCTAAGGTACAAAGGAAGGAAAGACGGAAAGAGGTATATATGGGAGGGGGGATACCTCCAAATGGAATTCATTTATAAAAACTTGTGTGTTTATTCCTACATATTTAAACTTGTCACCTTCAATGGCCCATTTGTAGTTTTCTATAGAAAAACTCTGAAATGTTTAGCACCCATAATTACAGTTTTATTTCTACCAAGTCTAGAGTTTTGAGTATGTGTATTCCACTTCCAAAGTCATTTTATGTCTCCATTTAATGCAATATACCTATCGAGACTCTTTTTACACTGCTCAAAACAGTTTTTGACCTTGTCATTTTGATACCTTTTAGTGCTTCTGCAGTTTTTTGTTTCACCTCTTCCACATCAGCAAAACATTTCCTTTGAGGACTTTTTTTATTCAGGTGAAAAAAAAAATCACTCTTGTGAGTTTGGGTGACTAGGGAGGGCGGAGCATGGGGTCATGCCATTTTTGGTAAAAAAAAAAAAAAAACTTTAGAGCACTCAGTGCAGCAGTGGTGGGCAGGTGCATTGTCATGGTGGAAGAACCAGTCACCTGTTTGCCACAACTTGGGATGTTTCTTCCACAAATCATGGCACAACCTTGTCAAAACTTCCAGGTAAAAACCTTGGTTGACTGTTTAACTCAGAGGAACAAATTCCTAGTGTACTACAAGGGGCCTGCCCTCTAAAAGATAATTCCATTTTTTGGGGGGTGGGGGTGGGGAGGACCCTTCATATTTAGAGAAAGGATTAAGCTTGTTAAGTAATGTTATTTAAAATATGTTACCTCAAGTCATTTAAATTGTTTAAGTGTGATATTCAAATCTTTAGTATGCTTACTTTTTTGCCTTCTTGTTCCATTAATTTTTGAGAATTGTCTCCTTATATATTTGTGAGATTGCTAATTTATATTTTCCTATCTATGTTTTGATGTTGTGTGGTCACAGTCACATACTTAAATGTTAATGACAATTAATATGATTTATCACTGTCTCTTTGCTTTTTCCCTTGAAGTCTATTTTGTCTCATATTGTTACTGTCACACCTGCTGCCTTTTCTTCTTAGCATGTACCTATTGTATCTTTGTTTTATCCCTTCATTTTCAAACTTATATAGTTATTATTTTATAAATATTTCTGTAAACAACCATTTAACCTAATTTGAAAGCCTCTTATATATAAACCAATTAATATTTACTATGCTTAGCTAGCAAAAATTTGTGTTTTCCACTTATCATGTATTCCTGTTTTTTCTCTCTTCCCTTTCTTTGTTTTCTTTTTAAAGGAGGCTTAAGTTTTTTTGTTTTTTTTCTGTTTCCCTCCTGCTAATCATTTGGAAGTTATATTTTCCTTTTGTAATTTTCTTTTTTTTTTTTTTAGATTAGAAAATATAGTTTATCTAGAAAGTAAATTAGAGAGAGAGAGAAAGAGGTGATTTACCTCTCCAAGGTAGGGGACGGGGCCAAAGCTTAAGAAAACATGGCATGGCCATAGCTCAAAGAGCACATGGCCATACCATAGCTCAGCAAGACACTGGCCACAATGCCCTGGCAATGGCCCATTTGTAGTTTTCTATAGAAAAACTCTGAAATGTTTAGCACCCATAATTACAATTTTATTTCTACCAAGTCTAGAGTTTTGAGTATGTATATTCCATTTCCAAAGTCATTTTACGTCACTTTGTTCCATACTTCCTCTCCAAGCACCTTATTTGCCACAATGTCTGTATTGATATAATCTGGGATTTGGATTCTAGGCTAATTTCTTTATACTTTTTTCTAGTTTTTTTCTTTTTTTTGTATAGTACAGTAAGACTTAAGAGTAAGCTCTATTATTTCTTTTTTTCTCTTTTCAACATTATTTTTCACTGTTCTCTTATTTCTCTATATGTTTTCTTCATGACAGTATATAACACATTAAATTTTTTAGAGTAGGTCATTAAGCCTGATTTCCTATAAGTCTTTAAATACTATATTTCCCCTAAACATTGAAACAGTATTTAATTGGACACAGAGTTTTAAGTCCAAAATTATTTTTCCCAGAACATTAAAGGAGGCCCTCCCCACTTCTGTCTTCTTGTGTTCAGGAGGGTGGATGATGTGCCTGATATTAGTTTAATTGTCATTTACCTTTAGATTATCTTTTCTCTCCCTGCATCTCTGAGAGATTTTATAATTTCTCTTTATATTTTGTGTTCTCAATGTCACATGAGGTATATATGGGTGTGTATATTTTCCCCCCATTTATACCACTTGCAATCAGTGAAGTGTTTTACTTTGAGGACTTAAATATTCAGATTTCAGAAATGTTCTTTTACTATTGCTTTGGTTATTTCCATCCCTCCATTGTCTCTTCTTTCTTTCCTTCTAATAGAAGTAGTTGTTCTATTAGGTGGTTGTTGATACTTTCCATTTTCCATCTCTCTGCATTTTTCATGTATGCTTTCTATTTCTTTTATGTTGCATTTTGTGAGAATTCCTTGGCTCAGCACTTCATCTGAGTTCTCTTTACAATTCAACTCACCTATAAAGAATTTTAGTTTTACAATCTTGTCTTAAATCTCTAGGCTCTGTAGTTAATTATATTTCAGGGACAAAATATATTCTTTCTTCCCTCTGAGAATATCAGCTATACTTTTACCAAAGTCAGGTCCTGTTTGTCCTGTTAACTCTGTTTCCTCAGGTGTAAGTTCTTCTTGTTACGTTTGGTACCTGTCTTTCATGTTCTTGGGATTGCTTCAATATTTAGTGATTCTTAGTTATATGCTCACCTTTCATTTAAGATGTTCAGCTTGCAGATATTGCATGCACGCCATGGTGCATGATGCTAAGAAGCATGGGTAAAGGGATTACCCAGTTTTTCCTAGGTGCAGGGAGTCATCATGAACAATGCTCAGCCTTTCGTTAAATGTCATTCTCACTGCCTATGCTGAAAAGCAGACATTCTGTTTCTCCCTATGTGGCCCAAGGGATAGGGGAAGGAGAACCTGAGAGAAGACTAAAGGGACAACGAAGAGCTATAAAAAAAAATCTTGCTATTCCTACTTGGTCCTGCAACTTACTACTCTGTGGACTTCTCCCGTCTGTGTGTTCACCTTCAGGTTTGTGGTGCCTTTAGAATCTCTTGCTATTTGCACCAGGCCTTTCCTAGGTATAGATTTTGATCTATGGTTTTCTCATTTTATCTGATGCCTTAAGATTTTAAATATATATACATCTTATTATTTTATAGGATTTGGAGAGGGAAGGGAAGCTTCCCAAATAATCACCTCTGGTATTTCTTGATGATGATATCTCTCCAAATTTAAAAGCAAGGAGAAGGAAAGTTGTGGGCCAAAGGGAAGAAAAAAAAAAAAGGAATTATTCCACATATTTAAAGAAAAGTTTTTACAAACACATAAATACAAAGTGCTTAACCTTTGACTCTAACTTGTTTTTTAAAAATTTTATACTAATGAGATATTCTTCTTCATTTTTAGGTTTTGAATATAATCATGGCCAAACCTTATGAATTTAACTGGCAGAAGGAAGTTCCTTCCTTTTTGCAAGAAGGAGCAGTTTTTGACAGATATGAAGAGGTAAAGAAATGCTATTAATATTTTCTCTCAAAACATTCTGATAATTATTTAATTTTAATTGCAGTATTGAGTAAATAATCTTTAACCTACTAAGAATGTCTTTGGGATTTATATGTTGGAATCATTGGAAAAAGGAAAGTTATGAGACATAATAATGTTAATGATACTATAAATTATTGAGTGCTCACTGTGCCAAATGATCTTCTAAGCACTTTATGTGTATGATTTGTGTAACTTTTCACAATAATCTTATAAGGTTGTTGATATTAATATTCTCAGTTTACAGATGGATTTCATGGAGTAGCAGTTTTTGCTTAATGAATTTCTTTTGGCAGACTTACTACATGTAACTTTCTGTAAATGCAACAGTGATTGGACTTTGTAGTCGTCATTTGCTTTGCTAATTTCATTTATACAGACCTGTATGACCAAATCTTTGCATGCCTCTGCTTCTATCTTTTATTGTCTGTGCCCCTGCAAGGTGATGATGGCTCCAGATTTTCTATGGAGCAGGGGCTTTGGGCCACAGATCTGTTCAAAAGGGCTGGGTAGGTGAGTTGAAGCTCATTTGCATTGTACATACATTGTTTTTTTTTTAGATTGTACTTGAATTTGAGGTGACTTGGAGGGAAGGGTGTATGATGAAATTGATGTTGCCTCCAAGGCAAAGTAAAATGTAAAACTTATTAAAACTTCATTTGGAGTCAGAGTTAGTTTCTTTCAAAATCAATGAAATATGTGTGGTAGCTAGTTGACTGCTCCTCCCATATGCTGGGATTGTCAGGTGCAGAAACTACCTTTTCATGAGGTCTTCTGTTGGCTAGTATAGCTTAATACTTGTTGACTTGGTTTTTCTAAGGAGTGTATCATAGTAGTCTCTGGATTTATAGACTAGTCACTTTTTAAGTAAACAACATTGAGAAGGGCAAAGGATGGACCCAATTGTAGCCACTAATCCTTGTTTGAGTTAAAATATTGAAGTGACAGCTATTCATATTTCTGAAACTTTTATCACCTCCAGGAAATAACAGCTAACTGCATTGTGGTATGAGACAAAACAAAATAATATTTCACTACCTAGAGGCAACCACTGTTAATTCTTTGCCAGTTTTCTTCTAGTGTTTTGTTTTTCTATTTCCTTTTCTTTTTTTCTTTTCTCTTGCATTAGTTGAGATTATAGGTTAATCTTCTAAAAATATAAAATGAATCTTATTTCTTATATATTTAAAATGCTTCTGTGACTTCCCACTACAGGATAAAGGAAACACCTCAAAATGTAATAGAAGACTTTCCCTAATTTGGCTACTGCCTAATTAATACAGTTTTATTTCTCACCAGTTTCCTACAAATATCCTATGCTTTATCTGTAGCAAACCAATTCCCCCAGAAACTATTCTGTTACATGTTTTGTGCATTCTGGCATTTGTTCTAACTTTCTTGATTGGTAAACTTCTATTCAACCTTCAGAACCCAGATGGGAAATTTACACCTCTATAATTTCTTCCTTGACCATTTCAATAAAAGGTGACAACTTTTTCATGCCACCATGAATCTACAATTGAACATATTACCCTGCCTTTGTATTAGTATTTCTGTCTCTCCGACTATTTTCTGACTTTCTTAAAGTCAGGGGCCATGTTTTACTTATCTTTCTCCAAGAACTAGCAGAATGCTTGCAACTGCCAAACTCATTGTAGATATCTAGCATCAAAAAAGATTTTATGTACAATTGGCTCCAAATCAGTCTTTTTATTTTTATTTTTGAAAGCAGGATTTGTTGAGAGGATAGAAAAGTTACCACAGTGGAAGGAGACCTGAGGGGGTTGCCCCAGTCTGTTTTTTAATTTATCAGTTTATTCTTTGATAATTAACATGGTGAAAGGACTTCATAATCCTTGAGACCCTTGTAGAGATCTAAGCTTTAACAGATTCAAAATATAAGGATAAGCCATATAAAATTTTCATTTTTAAAATAAAAAATTATTACTGTCAACAATATTATATAGCTCACACCTAATACAAAGTAAATTCTTGCAATTGACTACTTTTATCTACTTTGTGCAACTTGACAGAGAAGGCCAAGGACTAACTTAGATGTGTATCCAAGTTTTTCTCCCAGATAAGCCAGGTCTGGGTTGGGTATCAGTGTCACCAGGATGACAGTTTGGGGGAGAAAAAATATTATCTTTTATTTGCCCACTGCTAGGTAATGGCTGAGATCCCCCATAACAAAAGACAGATTAACAAGAAAAAAAGCATATACATGTATTTAATATAAGTTTTACAGTGTACAGGAACCTTCAGAAATGAACATTCAAAGAAACAGGGAAACTGCCTATTTTTATGTTTAGGTTTGATAGAGAGTGGACAGTCATGCAGAAATATGACTGGACTAAAGGGGGTTTGTCTAATAGCAATAAACTGGGAAGAACTTGATAAGGCATGTCCAGATTCTTCTCTCTTCCCTATTTTTGCAGTTTCCTAAGCCAATTTTCCAGGTTCTGGAAATCTATAGGATAATTTAAAAATACTGCATGGCCACTAATAATTCAGAGAAGGTCATTTTGAAGAGATTAAATTTAATAACTGGCTGAATATTTTTTCTACGGACATGTAAGCAAAAACATACTGGAGAAAAAAGCACTTAATAAATAAAGTGAAATGTGAGTTGATGAACATAAGTTTGTCATCATGTGTATCTTTTCTCCCACATGATAATATTCTTTGGTATTAATTATCACAGCTCATATTAGAAAATACTGGTAACCTGTGCTTCTAAAAGGCTTTGCTTTTCTTCTGGGTATTTCTGAAAATGAGGTAAACTTAGAAGGAAGTAACCCCCTTGAGCAAGAGTAAATACCACCGAGTTAAGCTTTCAGCTTTTTTTGAGTGCTATTTTACTAGAATTTTGAGCAAAAACGTTTCAACTTTATAAAGTAAACATGTCTCCTCATAATAACATATCAAACCAGAAAGCCCAATAGTATTTCAAGCTGGATGACAGCCAGATTTTCAAACCATTATTTCTCCATCCTATAAGATTTCGTTCTTTGGAGTCAGAGCCATGAAAATAGTCAAGGCCATAAAATGTAAGCAAAAAAAGGTTTGTTTCTACAGTTTGTGTGTGAACAGCCTAGAGAGATGACAGCAGCCAGCCAGTGGGAGGAACAGGAATTAGAATAGGAATTAGAATACGCATCACAAAAGTGTCGCAGCAAAGGGACCTTTTGTGAAGGGGCATAAATGCTCTCAGCACCATATGACAACTGTTATTAACATCATGATGACCTGAAATATCAGGCAAACATTAAATTATGTTCCGTGTATTTGTTTAATGACAGCAAGGAAGCATCTTAAGCAGAAAATAATCATTTACTAGGTCAGGAAAAAAATGTTTAGTAGCCTCTATTTTCGATATATTAATAATAGCCTCTATTTTCAGTGTTTTATTATTGACAAAATAATATATATATTTATTTATTTATATTTATATTTCTGCATTACTAAGGAATTCTTTTTGAGGCAGCCTAATTTTTGAAATCTACGTAATGTAGCATCTGACTGTATTGCCATGCTACTTCTGAATCAGTATTTTTCTAACTTTACTTGACTTATATTTTGTTTGCTAAGTGATGCTTAACATTAAATCTTTGAAATAAATTTCTGTCTCTTGTGGAGGAGAAAAACAGCAGTGGTCTGAAAAACACATGCAACTCAGCTGTCTCAAACTCAATCTGTTAACTTTCCTTTAAGATCCATATTAAAGGTCTGAAGACCTCATCTCATGGCAGGTTAGGCCCTCCCCAGTCTTTCCTAGAACTCCTAGATGCTTAGACTCTCTTGGTGATGGCTTGTGTCCTGAAATGCCTTGTTACCTCTCAGTTTTCAGGACTGTTGCCTACTCCAATTTGTTTTCCTCCCTAAACCTATTATGTCTCAGATTAGAGGTAGACTTTCACTGAAGATTTGTTGGTAGCTGATCAGAATTGCAGCCCACAGCAAGACATGCCTTAAGATTAAAAATTAGAGATCTTGCTGAATAGATTTCATTAACCAAACTGGTCAAAAGGTATCTCTTTCTGTGCTCTTTTGCCTCACTCTTCAACATCAGGAAGTATGTTGCTACTTCTTTTATTTTTTTAATTGCCAACCTCCCCCTCCCCCACCAGAGTCCTTTTCCAATTCACTCTTTTCAAGTTGCCGCTTTTTTTTTTTCTTTTTTAAAATTGTTTGAAAGATGTGGGGTATAATTCAGGGCTAGGTACATAAGTGGTCACCATACAGGTAAAGTGTGGGTACCCGTATTGATGTTATATGCTCCCCCCTTCCCTGGCAGTGTCCCACTACTGCCAATCCTTTTCTTATAGTATTATAATAATGTTCAGGGTCTGCTTATGGGCAAGTACATGTAGTACTCAGTTCTTTGTTTCAATGATAAATCACTGAGTATTATAGGCTCTAATTCTATCCAAGTCACTGCAAAGTTCATAATTTTGTTTTTCTTTGTGAAGTTGCCTCCTTCTTAAACTGTTTTAAAAAATTCTCTATAAAGCAAAAGAGGAAAAACTGAAAATTCAAGTCCCTTCTCATCCAAAGCTGTTTGGCTCCCTTTTCACCTCAAACTCTTCGATCTAGACCCCACTGTGAGCTTCCCTTTTGCATAATCGTGAAGATCAATGTATGTACTTCAAAAAACATCTAGAAAGAGCTGCATACATAAGAAGTAGTCGACTGTCCTAGATAAGCATTCACCAGCAGAACTTTCCACAGTGATGGGTGTAGTCTCCATCTATGCTACCCATGAGAGCAGACACTAGCCATGTGTGGCTGTTCAGGACTTGAAATGTGGCTAGTCGGACTGAAGGACTGAGTTTTTAATCTTATTCAATTTTAATTAAGTTACATTTAATGTTACATAACTATGTGTGGCGCGTGGCTGCCTTATTGGATGGCATAGACACCACACAACTACACACCACAGGCTGTTCATGAGTGAAGCAAAGCATTTTCCAAATGCCGTTTTAAAGAAACTGAAACAACAACCCTCATATAAAGTATTTTCATTGAAAGATTAACTCCTTAGTGAGGACACCAGTGACTAATAAAGCTAGTTCAAGAAGAGACTTGAGGAAGAGTTTTATATAGTCAGGCAAGGAAAACTGGAATAAATGTTAATTCAATTCAAATCTGGTTAGTGCACTATAAGGCAATAAAACTATAACCTGTTAGGAGGTTTTTTTTTTCCTACTAGACACAAATCATATGCATCTTTATAGAACAACAACAAAATAAAATGTGTAACTTATCTATTTAACTTCAAAAAATCTCGGCCCTAAACAATAGTAGATAGTAAGTCAAAGCAAAGGTACATTCTTCTATAGAAATAAATCATTCTTGGGTGGGCCTCTTAACAGTGCTCTGATGTAACACTGAAAAGATAACCATCTTTATGTCTTTTTTCCAAGCTTTGGATAATTTAAATTAAATGGTATGACAGAGTCAGGATACATTTGTATTTACACTGAAAGATATTTGCAAAAAACATCATAATGATGATAATATTGGTTTTTCAACCTTTAGAATCAGCCTAAAGGTAGACAAAACATTTACTTATTATTGACCAAACAGAATGAAAAAGCAGTCACTTTTTCTGTGTAATGTAAGGGTGCAGACAGATGACAGATGTTGGAAGGTATAAGAACTGGAGAAATGGAGGGAAAGGCCAGAGGTTTAATATTCTCAGTGAGGAGGGAATGTTAATAGTTGATGGGGCTGAAAATGTAAGCTTGTGCCTATGATTTAAAGTGTACAAGTAGATGATCACAAAACCCAAAATTAAATCATGTAAAATTTGGAGTAGGGGGAGCAAAGTAGGGAAAATGAGTTAAATGGAATTAAATGTCTGAATTTTTATCCCAAGGAGCCTATTCCTGTGCCTGGAGTTCAGTTACTAGCTGTCTTGTCATGAGTCCCATTTTTTAGAGCTTCTACCCTTACTAGAATTAGACATATAAAACAAAACAAAGTAAGTTTTGGTGTCGCTTTATTATCCATCAAATAAAGTACAGGCTTCTCAGTTTGAAACTCCAGGTTCTTGGCATGTGGCCCTGTAACCCTCCCTCCCACTCCTTGCCCCAACAATCCTGTTGTGATGAGGAAGGTGTTGGAAGTGCTTCTCGTGGCATTAAAAGAGAGAACGAGAGGAAGGGGTAGCAGGGTAAGGGGACTGACCTTGGAAGCCCCAGAGAGGAGGCCCCTTTCAGGCTGAGTCTTGATTGATGAGTCAGTCAACCAATCAGAGCATGGCTAGTATAAGGGGCAAGGCTAGGGCTTATGCAAGGGCATAGATGTGACTGCAAATTATATTGGGGTGGTGGCTTGTTCAGCTGGGACAGAGGGTGGGGTGGTGGACTACAGGGGTGAAGCTACAGAGACAGAATTTCCCACATCATAAATGGCTTTACTTTCCAAACTTTGGCATTAGATTCTGGAGGCTATAGGGAGTCTTTGATGGGTTTCAGTAGGGAAGTAGTAAATTCTGGGTGATGAATAATGAGCATTAGGTGTTTGGATTAGTTCTGTGAATAGTCTGGGAGGGTAGTATTGGGAATGAAAGACCCGATGGACAGTTGGTTAGACACATGGAAAAATAAAGGAAGATTTTCAGTACGGGAATAAATCAGAGGATTTTCTAACCTGGTAGATGTAGAAGGTAAGGGAGAGTAAGAAGTATAGGATGCAGTTGGGATTTCCAGCACAGGAACCCACGTAAGGCAAAGAGAATGCCAAGAAGGAGTACACGTGTGAATGCACTTAAGTTGTTCCTCTCCCGGAAGTGAGGAAAAACCAAAGCAAAAGCAGTATTGATCCTTATGTCTTCTGTGGTACCCATGCAGCACGTAAGTAGTCACTAATAATAAGTTGGATAGAAAGGAAATTGAAGAATAAAGTAGATGATCCAGGAGGAAGAACAGATAGGTCATCCCCCATTCCCAGGGTGACTGTTAGCATCTATCTGGTGAGATTAAAGAATGGGGGGTCTCAGAGACCCTCATAGCCACAGACTTCTTCCTCCCAGTCTATCAAGTGGGTGATGCCTCATTCCTCAGGGGGAAGGAATTTGTTTTAATGTTAAATACTCTTTACGAATAGTTGTTTTAAGCCAAGTACTGATGTTAGACTTTTATAACAAGATTTTGGAGTAGGTCTCTTGCCTCTCCACTAACTATGGGAATGATAAGAGATGAACTCAGGTATCTAAAGGCTGAAGTTTGAACCACCACCAGTTTCCTAAAGTTTCACCCTGACCCTGTCTGCCCATTAGACTCACTTGGAGATCTCTCCCTTCATCTGGAAAGATTTTCATAAATTCTTATGCCCACTTCCTCCTGAGGTGTTACCTAAGTGATCTGGTTTGGGCCTCAGGCATCAGTATTTTTTAAAAATCTGTTCTGGTGAATCGAATATGCAGTCAAGTTTGAGAACCACTGCCCTGAAGGATGAACTTTTGGAACACTGTTGATGCCACGTTTATTGGATGATGACCTGAGAGTGAGCTATTGAGCAAACTTAGAGGGGAAATGATATTGAGGGTCTTTGTTTTTGTTTTTTTGAGATGGAGTCTAACTCTGTCACCCAGGCTGGAGTGCAGTGGCACGCTCATGGCAACCACAGCGTTGACCTGTGGGCTCTGGCAATCCTTCCGCTTCAGCCTTACAAGTAGCTGGAACTACAGGAGTGTACTACCATGCCTAGCTATTTTTTTTTTTTTTTCTGAGTTGGAGTCTCACTCTGACACTCAGACTGGAGTGCAGTGGCCGCTCGCAGACCTGCTGGGCTCCGGAGATCCTTCCACCTCAGCCTTCCAAGTAGCTGGAACTACAGGCGCGCGCTACCACGCCCAGCTAATTTTTGATTTATTGTAGAGATGAGGTCTCACCAAGTTGCCCAGGTGGGTCTCGAACCCGCGGGCTCAGGCAATCCACTCACCTCAGCCTCCCAAAG
>CAUYQG010054581.1:0-46794 GCA_963574415.1 Tarsius wallacei | reverse complement strand
ATAGAGTATCTTCTGGGTGACCAAAGGAGAAGGAACCAGGTGGGTTGAAAACAGTTGGGTAAATTACCAACATCATTCTTCTCAGACCTGGAAATGACAATACAGAAATTCATATGGAAACATGAACGACCACAAATAGCCAAAACAATCCTTAGCAAAAGAAACAAAGCAGGAGGTATCACACTTCCAGACTTCAAACTTTCCTATAAGGCTACAGTAATCAAAACAGCCTGGTATTGGTACAAGAACAGGCATATAGACCAATGGAACAGGATAGAGATTCTGGAACCTATTCAGTAAATGGTGCTGGGAAAACTGGCTGACCACATGAAGAATATTAAAACAAGACCCCTACCTATAACTATACACAAAAATCAACTCTAAATGTGTTAAAGACCTAAACATAAAACCTCAAATTATAAGAATCATAGAAAACACAAGAGACACCCTTATGGAAGTTGGAACTGGGAACCAATTCCTATTCAGAACCCTAAAGGCCAATACCTTAAGAAATAAGATAGACAAGTGGGACCCATCAAACTGAAAAGCTTCTGCAAAGCAAAAAAAAACTATCAAGAGAGCAGAGAGACAGCACCCAGAATGGGAAAAAATATTTGCCAACTGTATATCTGAAAAAGGCCTAACATCTAGGATCTACAAGGAACTCAAATGTGCCAAAAGGATAAAAACAAACAGCCCCTTTAAAAAGTGGGCAAAAGACACGAATAGACACTTCTCAAAAGAAGATATACGGGCAGCCAACAGACACATGAAAAAGTGCTCAGCTTCACTCATCATCAGTGAAATGCAAATCAAAACCACATTGAGATACCACCTAACCCCAGTAAGAATGGTCATTATTAATAAAACAAACAACAATAGATGCTGGCGAGGATGTGGAGGAAAAGGAATGCTTCTACAGTGCTGGTGGGAATGCAAACTAGTCCAAACTCTTTGGAAGACAGTGTGGCGATTTCTGAAAGAACTAGAAATTGACCTTCCATATGACCCAGCAATTCCCCTATTGGGAATAAATCTGTAGGAACTCAGATTATTCTATAAAAAGATACCTGCACACATATGTTTGTTGCAGCTCTATTCACAATAGCAAAAACATGGAACCAACCGTGTTGCCCATCGAAGCTGGACTGGATTAAAAAAATGTGGGACATATACACAATGGAATATTATGCAGCCATAAAGAAGGACAAATATATGGACTTTGCAGCAACTTGGATGGATTTGGAGTCGATCATACACAGTGATTTATCACAGAAATAAAGAACAGAGTTCCATACGTTCTCACTCATAAGAGGAACTTGAACAATTATAATGCTATGAGAAAGTGATTGGCAGTAGTGGGAAACTGTCAGGGGAGGGGGGTGGGATTGGCAGTTGAGGGAAACTGCTAGGGGATGGAGGGGTATACCTCATCAACACGGGTACCTGCATGATCAATATTTATATACCTAACCCTGAATTGTACCCCACAGCTTTATAATAAAAATTAAAAGAAAAAGAAAACAGTTGGGTAAATCATCATCCAGGCCAAGTCCCCGTGCTTTAACCAGCTCAACCTAGGCTAAGGTCTTAGCAGAGTTTCATCAGTGAACACATAATGGGGCTTCAGGCAGTGTCCTGTGTTACAAATAAACGTGTAGGCTCAGGGATGCCATGGGTTCTCCATACTATCCCGTCTTTCATGGATGTGGTCATGTTTAGGGCAAATGCGCTAGGTACTTGTGCTGTCAATGCCACCTAGACAAGGACCCTTGGGCAAAAACCCTCTCTGCAAGGAAACATGGTGTTTGCTTGTTATGGAAAGAAGACTCTTGGAGACTTTGGGGTGTCTCAGGAAGAGGGTGTTGAAAAGGACATGCAGAGTTTAGGCTTGAATTCAATGGCTTTTTAGGACGGTCAGATGAAACAGAGGTTATTCTGGACTGGATTCTGCCACAAAGTAGAGGAAATTCTATGGTGAGGTCGCTTTTTATAAAATTGAGATACCATTCACCTTGGTAAAGTACAGTTCTGCGGATTTTAGTATATTCATAAGGTTTTGAAACCATCACCACTACCTACCATGTTTTAAGTTTCACCCATTGGTAACATGAATCAGAATTTTACTCCTCTTTCTTGGTAAATAATATTCCATTATATGGATAGGCAACACTTTGTTTATCCAGTCTTTTGAATTGAGGGGTCATTGATGACTATATCTATTGTTATCTTCATACATTTTTGTCTTGAAGGGGGATAACCTAGAATGAAACTGAAGCTGAAATCAATATAGCTGCCTCTGTAAGTCAGAGGAGCTTGGAGAAGCAGGGTGCTTAGCACCTTGTGTTTTGCACAGTGGCCTTGTTTTTGTTTGTGCTTAGGCATAATTTTGCAGTTTTTCTTGGTTTGGGTCTCACTTTGTCATGGTCACAGAGCAACCTCATCTGCCATGAGACTTCTGGGGGTGAGGCTGTTGTTTTTACGTCCATAAGGGGAACACTATGGCCTTGCTGTGAGGGCCTGCTCCCAGGCAGGGTGTTGGGGCATACTGCCACCATCCTGGTCCCAGGTGACATCCTACATGTGGAAAGGGAGTATGTGTGTGTCTGCTGTAAATGGCCCTTGTTTGGTGAAAGAGCTGCCCTTCCACCTGGCATCAGTCACCAGGGAATGATTGAGTCACAGAGCACACAGATTGGGTAGAGTCAGCACCTGCCATAGTGGACCGGTGAACCCTTCCACACCCAACCCCCCTTCTTATCTCTAGATGCCCTCATGCAGCTTTCCTCCTGGTCTGGGACACTCGATGTCCATCACTTGGCCCTCTCTGTCTGAAATACTTCTATTTCCATTTCAGATCACATCTTAACCAGCACTTACCAACACCCAACCTGCAAGCTGCATTCAGTGTCCTTTCTGTGTTTCCCGAAGACATATAATTTCTCCTTAAGTAGGTACAATGTGAGGACCACATATGCTGTAGGCACCAAATGCATATTCCTAAGTGAATGGACATAGCCCTGCCATCTCTGCCTCATGAAGCCTTTCAACCCAGCCTTGGCCAGTCCAGGGGCCAGTTGCTTCTAGCTCAGTCTTCCTTTACTTCTAGTCCAGCCTCCCTCATCTGTCCTCTGAAGTACAAATATAACTAAATTTCTCCCGTCAGCAAACCTGCTAGAACTCCATTGCCCATAGAATAAATCCTAACTGATGAGGGAATCTGAGCATCCCACCTCGTGGGATGTCATCCTCTCACTGCGATGTCATCAGGGCCTTTGGTGGAAACTGGACATCATTGCAATTAACCAGGAGAAAGCATATTCGTTAAATCTGGGCTGTAGTTTGGGAAACATTTGGTTGCCAACCTCAGTCCCTTCCAGTTAACGAATGTAACATTTAAATTCTTGTTGCCTCTTGATAGTGACTCCGTAAATATGCAAGTGGGCCATAAAGGTGGTGATGTGCAGTTCATGCAACAGTGTGGTACCACATCACCAAGAATGCTTTCCACATTCATGTACTCTTTTGTTGCTAAAAGATTAACAAGTGCAAATGTGATTTTATTAAAATGCTTAACAAGTCAAAGTAAATAAGACCTATCCCCAGATTCTTTGTTTGGGGCAAATTCTGCCCTGTGTAAGATAAAAGGCCTGGAGATTTCTCAGAAGTTAAGAATGACATTTTGGGTGAATTATAAGAAGAGAACATTCTTTTCTATTAAAAAATGGAAGAAACTTCCCCTGCAGCACATTTACCTTTTTAAAACTGCATAGGAATCACATTCAAACACAATAAAATATGACGCTTTCTTCTAGAATGATTATTAACTCTCATGACCTGAGTGACAGTGCTTAAAGATTTCAATTCAGCAAATAGTTATTGTGCAACTACTAGGAATCTAATCATCTCTGAGTACTAAGGAAGATATTTAAAAAAAATAAAGTAGATGAAACAATGTCATTGATTGACAATAAACTAACCAGGACAGGCATATATAAATGAATGTTGACTTGCAAAATTTTACTCTTGAAGAAAGAGAGGATTCCTTCTTGCTCTTGGATCTCTATCAGCACATAAGGAGCCTGGAACTGTTGATCCATGGATTGATTCTGCCCAAAAAGAAGGTCCGGAGTCCTTTAACTATGGGCACTTTTCTGGTCACTTTTCTTAACCTTTGGGTAGGCATGTCTAGCACTCACCAATTTCCAAGTCTTCTTCCCTTTCAGACCCAGTACAGACTTCATTCCCCAACCCTCTGCAGTGAAGTAACACGAAGTGCCTGAATTTGACCAATGGGCCATACCTGGATGTTAACAGGACTGCTTATTGCAGAGATGTAGCACTATAAATATCCTTCCCTATCATGGCTGCAGAGAAGGCAGTGTTCCAGATGACCCAACTTCAAGAAAGAGGAGCCTTTGTCAGACTGGGGCCCTGAGAGATATTATGGAATAGAGCTTTTGTCAAGTTATGTAGGACAAGTAGTGTACGCGAACAGTAATTTCTCTGTGTGTGTGTGTGTGTGTGTGTGTATTTGTGTATGTGCATGTGTGTGTACACTTGTGTTTAAACCACTAAGATCTGATGGTTGGCTGTTACTGCAGCACAATTTAGCTTATTCTGTCTGCTACTTTCCTCACTATTCTACAACCTACATTTACCAAGAAGAAATATATTCCCTAGCTCATGCTACATTATCGGAGTTCTGAACAAATACAGAGAGAGGAATTAGGGATAGTGATCAAGTAGGCTTGGGTTTGTTTTTAATTGGATATCTAAAACATTGTTCCTATAAAAAAGTGAAATTTGGTAACCCAAATGTAGAAATATTCTGAAAAAATAGAAATTTCATGACATATTGAAAATGCATAAAACAGCCTTATATTGCATTGTCTGAGCTCAACACTGTTGATTGTTAAATCTGATGATTGTAGAGTGTTTTAAAATATATTTTAATAATACAGGTCAGTTATTTTATAAACTGTTCCTAGCTTGTTTGATATTCCTTATGATTAGATTCTGTTGACAAATTTTTGGCCTGAGATACTGCATAGGTGATGTTTTTGGTTTTTTAGGGAAGAACATTGAGAAGCACATAATGTCTATTTGCTTTTAACTGGTGATGTTAATTTTGAGCCCTTAGTTCAAGTGTTGCCTTGTTTCTCCCAAGTATAATTACTATTTTTTATTGTGAAATTAGTGAATAATTTGTAGGGAGGCTCTTAGATTATATAAATATCTTTTTTCTCAATAAACATTCCCAAATTTAGGACCTAGGATGATTCTTACCTGAATCAATTATTACTATGATGATTGAAAATGATGGTTTTCCAACTTCTTTTTTTTTTTTTTGGTGTTTGCTAGTGGGTGTTCCACTTTAAGGAAAGCTTTCTCTTTCCTACTATTTATTCATTTACTTATTTATCTATTTATTTATTTGTATGTATTTATATACATATTTTCATACTCATGAGTCCTTGTTTTATTTGATGGCAATAATTCATTACTTATCATTTATTTTGGTGCTCACATTTTCATGACTTTGGTCAGTGGTCTTCTTTGGAGCTAGCTTCTCTGTCCCTCTGGCTTGTTTCTCATCATTTGTGTGTACTAATTTCTGGCACAATAAGATGTTTAAGGCTCAACATGTACCTTCCCGCTTCAAGTCCCAAATCAGACATTTCTTCTAAGGAGCCTTGGTTTCTGTCTGTGAGAAAAGTCAACACAGGAAAGACTGAAAAGCTGAGGAATGTTTCAGATGACAAGAGACTAAAAAGAAATGTGACAACTGATCACATTACAGGGTCTTGAATAGGATTCTAAACTAGAATCCCAGGGAACCATGGGTGAAATTAGAATGTGGACTATATACTAGATTAAAATATTTTTTTGTCATTGATACATTTTAATATGATACCTGTACTATGATTATTTAAGATACTATCCTTATTCTTCAGAAGCACATATGCTCATTGGAAAGCGATGGTGCTGAATCTGACAGAGGCTGGAGAGTAGGTGGATTCACGCTGGACTCCCAGGGGCCAAGACAGGATCAAACCTGGGTCCCTTTGACTTAAAACGTACAGTGCGTCCTCCTGGATGATGCCTCTTGTCCAGGATACATTCACAGAGACCCTCATGGCTGCTCAGTGGGGGGAAAAAATAATAAAACTGATAGTATTTTTAAAAGCCTTTCATATGTAAGCCCTTCATGTGTTAGCATTAATTAATAAGTACTAACAAATATCAAAATAATCATGAGGTCAAAACCAGAGTGAGGTCCTTTCTCCCTTCCTCTCTTTCCTCCTCTTCCTCCCTCCCTCCCTCCCTCCTATCCACCCTTTCTCTCTCCCTCCTTCCTTCTTCTTTCTTTATTCCTTCTGTTTTCAACCAGTAAGCAATGTGGCCAGCTGCAAAAAGAAAAAGTCACGACATCAGATCTTCTTTGGAATCCTGACTCAGTACTCATCAGTAATGCAGCCTTTGGTTGCTCATTTCAGTCCTCTGAGCCTCAATTTCTCCATCAGTAAGATAAGGATAATGAGAACGCCTTTACAGAACAGCAGGTTGAAAGAGTGCATGAGATTAGGCACATAAAGACCCTAGCCCAGTAACCTGGAACCCAGCAAGTGTTATTTCCCCTGCAACCCACACACTGCAGGCTAGGCAGCAAATGTCTTAAGGGGTCCCACACCCCAGGAAGGAAGACCACAGGACCTCGATGGGAAGGTGAAGATGCGAGCACTGGACTAAACCTTCTTGCTGGGCAGAGACATGACTGGTTTTTCATAAGATTGTGCCTTTCAGCCACATAAACTTTTACAGGAAATGTGCTCATATTCGCAAAACGTATCAAATAGAATAAAACTATCTAAATAAGCATGACTCAAAGGCTTGCTTCTGACTTAAGCAAATGAATTTCAGTTTGCAGTTTGCAAATTCTTCCCTGGAGTTAAATTTTGGAGTCACTTTGCACAATCTTGCTCTTTAGAACAGTTTTCAAAGAGAAAAAATGCCTAAAGCAAAAATTCTCAATTCCACAGTCGCTTCCTTTGCTCACTCTCAGCTTGGCTCCCAAGGCAGGAAAAAGGTGAACATTCTACACACTTCACCCCTCTAAGGACATTCAGTCTCCTCTGGAGGGGATGTGATAGCCTCCTAGGCTCCACCCACGGTTGCTAGGGAGGATCATGGGCTGCACAACACGGTCTGAGTCTTCAAGGAAGTGTGTCAGGCAAGGGATTTATGCACGTTCAAAACTATCCCAAAAAACTTATCATCTACAGATGCAAAAAGCTTGCCTTGGACGTGGCCTGGGGAAATTCTTTCTTTTTTTAAAAGCAAATATTTAACTGCTCCTGGAGAAGATATGGGTGAACCCAGAGCCACAGCACAACCCTGAGCACCACTGACTGGAAGTAAAGCTGAGCCTCTTGATATTCAGAGGAAGCTCCTTTGCTGCTCTTCCTTGTCTCATTCCCGTTATCTCCTTCCTCAGTTACAGGCATCTATAGGGCAGGAATGGGCACTCCCCTCTTGGCAAACTCCCATTTGGGGCCAATGTTCCCAGTCTTTGTATGTGCACAAAGGGTGGACAAAGACAGTGAGAAAAGGAAAAGTGGCAACTTGTCACATCTCAAGCCCAAGAGCTGACATCCTCAAGGAGACTGGGCCATCCCTGCTCTCCCATGCCCACTGCAGTCCATTTCTCCACATTCCACGTTATGATCAAATCTGACCTCCCCCTTTATTCTTTCACTCATGGATGCTTGTTCTGTTCTCTGTGGCACCCAGAAAAGAGCGGTCCTTTTACAACAGGACTGAGCTTTCTATGTTGGGTACCACTCTCGGTCAAACACATTATTATTTATTAATATTTTCTGAGATAGTGAATATTTGTTAAGTATTTACTATAGCCAAGTTACTGCTCCTGCAGTGGAAAGATTCCAAGAGGTGTTGGACACCTTCCTGGAGGAAGGGTGAGCAGTTCTCCTGCAAAACCTTGGGATGATCATAACATGGTAGTTGGCCCTGGACTGTCGTACTCTCTCTCTTAGCAAATGACACAGCTGATCCCTAGCTCCTTCTCAAGAATTCTTTCCTTTTGGCTTCTGGGACACTAAGCCTTTCCTGTCCCCCTCTCACTCCCTGCTCCTTCTCAGGATCCTACCTAGTTCATCCTCTCCTGGTGAAGTTTATATGAGGGCTCAGACCTCCACCTCTCCTCTGCTCTGTCTAGACTAATACCTGTCATCTTACCTGGTTGCATGGTTTTAAGTACTGTACTACCTACCTGCAGAGACTCTCAAATCTGTATCTGCAAGACATACATCTTTTTTCCTTCCTTTCCGTTCCTGCCTCCTTTTCTTTCTTCCTTGCACATACAAATGAATACTCCACAAAGACTGATGTTTAACAAACATATCAAATGTAACGTTTGACTCCAAGCTCTTGATTTCTCCTCAAAAAAATTGCGTATCCTTCTTCTCTCCCACCTCCATAAATAAGAAAACTTTCTGTTTCTGAGGCCAACATCCCTGACAACATTAATCCCCCTCTCATTTCATACCTCACCTTCAATCCATGAGATATTCAAAACACATTCAGGACCCTACCACTCAAGGGGACCTCCACAGTCAGCACTTTCCTCCTCCATGATGGCTCCTTGCTAGCTTCTGTCCTGACTCCCCCTTCTGTCCGTTCTCTATGCAGCCACCAGAGGGGCACTCTAAGTATTTGTGTCTTCACTTTTGACAATCAACACAACACAGGAATGTGTGCTCTACCCATGAGGACAAAGACTTTGTTCCATCCATAGCAGCTGTATCTACCTTGCTAGGACTTCTGTGTAGCACTTAGTAAGTACTTGCCCAATGTATACTGAACAAGTGAAGGAATGCAAAGAGTTGTTTTGTTCAATGAACAGAGCAGTGCATGTCTGCTGTGTTTCACGAGTATTTCGCAGAGATCAATTGTGTGCACAAATGTCAAAGTGGTGTATACGAGGTGAATCAAACACTGACCTGTGGCATTATAAGAAATGTGTATGTGTTTGGTCTTTATCCCTGGTATCTAGCACACAGGTCCTAAAACCCTTGGAATCTCTGGAGTGGTAAGAGTGCCAGAGTATCTTCTGTATGCTAAGGAGATGGCTGGTGCCTGGAGTTCTTTGACAGCTTCAGAATGGGGGCTGGTGGCTAGAAAGACCAAAGCAGAATTGGAGGGTTGGGAGTTTCAGCCCAACCCATCCTCTCTTGACTCCAGGAAGGAGAGGGATCTGGAGAGAAAGTTAATCACCCAAGTGCCAATAATTTAATTAAACATGCCTAGGAAAGAAAACCTCCATAAAGCTCCTAGATGAAGTCTAGAGAGCTTCTGGGTTGGTGACCTCATTGAGGTGCCAGGAAGGTGGCTCACCCAGAGAGTGCATGGAGGTGCCGTAACCTTTCTTCTTATTATCCATCTTTTCCATGTGGTTTTTCTTGAAATTTATCATTTATAATATATTAGTGGTAGTAAAGGGTTTCTCTGAGCTTTGTGAGCCATTCTAGCAAATTACCAAACATGAAGAGGGGGGTTGTGGGAACCGCTGACTTATAGCCAGTCGGTCAAAAGTATAGGTGGCCACTTGGGACTTTCAGTTGACATCTGAAGTGGGGGCAGTCTTGTGGGACTAAGCCCTTCATATGTGGGGTCTGTGCTAATTAACTCATGGGTAAGTAGTGTCAGTTGTATGGTACCCAGTAGGGGTCTGTAAAGTTGGACAATTGGTTGTTGGTGTGAGATAAAAACACCAGGCATTTGGTGTCCAATGTGTTTTCAGTAAAAGCAGTTCCAAAACCTGTCCTCAAGGTGTTTGCACTTATTTGGGGAAGATGGTGAAAAGGAATGAGGGAGAAAAAATTTCCTCCCATTAGAGCGTCAACTCCCCAAGAGCCTTTACGGCTACATTTCCATACTTAGACAGGGCCAGGGAACAGAGGGCTACTGATAAATATGTAGAGGGAAGAGGTGAAGAGTGAGGGTGGGGGAAAAGGGAAGGCCTCTTGACTGGTCTTTCCCCCTCGCACCACCCTGCCTCCACACTTGGACCCCCCAGTGAATCTGTCTAAATGTCTAACCCAACCAAAGTCTTTTCAACCTTTTTTTGGGAGAAGTGGTATTTGGGCATGTATTTAATTTAATAATTTCAGTCTCTTATTTGTTAACTTATCTCCCTTTGGGAAGCATTGTGAACACTTTCAGCTGGTGCCTGTGTGATTTCAGAGCCCTGCCCCAAAGTAACCTCTTTTAAAAACCCACTGTGCTATGAGCTATTGAAATTTATATTTGTCATACCTCTGGGAGAGGCATAAGTGTTTACTGTTCCTTAAATAAATAAAGATGTGCATTAAGCATTATGAGTGAGTCTTGGAGTCTGAGGTGAGAAAAAGAGTTTTCAGATTGGCAGCTTAGGAATTGTGGATTTTACTCCACCAGGATGGGGGTTGACAGAAACCGGTGGTTCATAGCCAGGGGTGAGAGGCAGCCCTCAGTTCCCCAAGAGCCGAGGAAACTGCTGCTGGAACAAGGTGGGATAAGTACATTCCTGAACAACTAGTGAATCCATTTTAATTAGGGTTAGGATTTTTTTTAATAATTTTTTTTTTTTGAATTGGAGTCTCACTCTGTAGCCCAGGCTGTAACATAGTGGCACCATCACGGCTCACCGTTACCTCAGACTACTGGGTTCAGGAGATCCTTCTGCATCAGTCTCCCTAGTAGTGGCACCGTCACACCAGTCAATTTTTTTTTTTTGAGAAATGAGGTCTCACTGTATTGTCCAGGCTGGTCTCAAACTCCTGACTCAAAGAGATCCTCCCACCTTGGCCTCCCAAAGTGCTGGGATTACAGGTGTAATTTGTGCCCAGCTGGATCTGAATTTTTCAAAATCTACTTATACATCAGTTTACATGTATACAAGGATAAAACCAATAAATATAACAAATAAGAATACAAATATAAATAAAACCAGTAAACAGCAGCCTTGCCTCATAGCAGCTGTGTGACTGGGCAACTTCTTCATTTTCTGAACCTCGGTTTCCTCATTGGTATAATCTGGAAAATATTTCCTGGCTCATGGAGTTGTCAAGAAACTCAGTTTTTCTAAAGTAAATGAAATGACTCTGGCAGGCAAAGGCAGAGGGCTGGTCTGAACTTACAGGTGGTTGTTTTGTTAAGATGATTGGGTTTTGGAAGAAGCTGATGCCAATTTTAGACAAGGTCATAGGACATATATGAACACCCCATGCAGACAGTTTTTCTACTTTTGGACATTTGGGTGGAGACTAGGGAGAAAAAGAGACCCGGTTGGTGCCATCACAGCAAGACATCCATGGCCTTCCATGGTTTGGGCAACCCACCATCCATCTCTGTGTGATGATGTCCTGAGTCAGATGCTGGAAACCTCTGGATTCTAAAAGGCAACACGTTCAAGGACTGCATCATCGATGCTCCACACAGGTCATTTTGCTGAAGCCAAAACATCTTAAACAAACAGGACAAATGTATAAACAAGCTTTGTTTTGGCTCTAACTTTATGAATTTGCTTACTTTCATTTCCAACTACAAACCTTCAGTATCTTTCTATGTGTGGCAGGTGGACACATGGTGTCTTTGCAGGTGCCATAGTGAAGTACAGGACTATTTTCACCCTGGCCCTGCACATTGTCTGTGTAAACAAAGACCAGGTCTCTCCTCAGTTTCTCCACTTTGCTTTCCAACAGCAGTTGATTGGCAAAACTTGGAGACAAATGGTCCCAGGATCTTGGTGTGACATTGTGCTTTGTCACAGTGGTTGTTCATTTCAGCTGGCTTCTCATTCCGACTTCCTCTTAGCCTTGATGAGGCAGTGCCTCCCTCCACTATGCCTGTGGCCTTCTGGGTGTACTACCCACTGGGGAACAATCAATTTGCTCTCTGAGGAGCCAAGAAGCTGCTGAAACACTGCAGAAATTTAAGGCAGGGAGGAAAGACAGAAATTTCATCCAAGTACCAGAGTCTTTTTCCCGTAGGCTAAAGCATGACTAGTTCTGTATTAGGAACTGGAAAAGGTGGTAACAAGAGCCAGAAAGTGCAAGGTTGAGTTTAATAATCACTCCAACAAGCAGTATGGCCTTGAACATACCACATGGCCACTTGCTCACAGCTTAGGATGATGACTTGGAATACTCACCCTGAAAAATGAAGAAGCCCTTAGTTCCCTCAGTAAACACCCATGGAACATTACCTACGGGGCAGGTTCTAGGACATGTCATAGGACCAAACATGATCAAGAGCATCCAGGATGGAAGAGGAGGAACACAATGCAATGATGAGTGGACAGCAATGCCCTTATTGGATCATACCTGGGAGGACTGGACTTAGGGAGCCTGAAAGTAAGGACAGCAGCACAGGTGACAGCCTGTCCTTCTTATCCATCTCTGTCTATCCTGATCCTATCAGGACAGTCAGGCACACCAGAAAAAACTTCTTGAGTAAACGGATTCAAGAATACAGACATTTCTAAGAAAATAGATGTTGAAATCTGACAGTAGAAGATGCAACTAGAAGAAAGCATCACTATAAAGAAGGAAATTTATGATGTTTAACTGTAAACTTCTTAAAGTGTTTTCCAGATGGAACAGGAGTCCTTGTGGCCAAAGAATCAAGATTAGTGCTGTTGGATGCCCCTGCCTGGCATAGGGGTTGTAAATTCTGAAAATTTTGGCAACCAGCATCCCTGCTGGGCATTTATTCTCCATTTCTCTCTGTGACTCTGCTGTTTCTCAGGGAAGCAAAATCTTGCAAATTCCACCTTCTTCTGGCCTTTCCAGCACAGCCACTACTCCTGTGCAATTACTGCCTTTCCAAGTCTGTTGTGCCTTCTTTAGAACTGACCTGGAGGAGAAAATTACCAACAGCACTTAGCACTAGCTTCTTTCTTCTTATAGTACATGGGGATCCTTTAATGTATTGTGACATTAAACATCTGAGTAACCCAGATGGGTGTTGTCTGTCGTTAGTTAGGGTTCTCCCAGAACCATTAACGCCCACATATTCCAAACCCAACATTGCACAAATCTGACTCGTATTAGAAATGTTGTGTGTTGTTGCCATGGAAACGCTTTCCCCCACCCCACCCCCACCACCACTCCCTGGTTTCAAGCTTAATTTTGTAAAAACATGCAATTCAGCTGGCAGGAGCTTTCAGATTTAAATATAGAGATTGGATTAAATTAGTGTTGAAGTGGTGTTTTATTCCATAGTGCAAGAAATGAATAAGACCTGATAATGTTAAGGAATGTGGTGGAAAACTGAGATGGGGAGTTAGAACAGCATCAGACACTTTCTTCAATTTCAAATAATGTTCAATTTAGTTCAGGTTTCCAGTGTTTCATTAACATGTGTGCTAAGACATCCTTAAGGAGAAACATTAGTTTTTGTTTTTGTTTTAAAGTTAGACTTTGAGTTCTGCCTGCATAACTCATTTTTCTGTTTCAGTTTGTGTTAGAATGCCCAAAGGTTTCAAGTTCTTCATCCCTGAAATATAGGTTGGCTTTGGGACATGCTTTATCCAATAAGTGAAGCAGGGAAGATGTGTAAATGCTGACCTAGGTCCCATAAGGCCCTGCTCACTTCAATGCTTACTTTTGGAAACCTGCCCCTGCCACCATCCAAAGTAAGCTCTGGCTAGCCTGCTGGGTGATGAGGTACACATGGGCCACTCACTCCATCACTCAAGTTCACAGCTGCATGAATGAGGCTATTAACTGTTGGCTAACCACTATCACATGCATCAGAGAGCCAGGACTCAAAATAATTGCCCAGATGAGTCCAGCCCAAATTGTGAGCCTACAGAACCATGAGCTGGACAAATAACTGTTGTTTTAAGACCTTGGAGTGTTTTGTTGTGCAACAAAAGCTTACTGCAATGAAAGCAATACAGCATTAGATTACCCTTGTTCATGAAAATAGAAAAAAAAAACAGCTGCTATTTTTGCTGTTTAACATAGGACGTTAGATGAGTTCTTAATAAGCAGGGAGAATTTCTGTCTGTTGAATCCTGTGAATTTCAGATCCTACAATCTTCCACATATTGGCCCACTCCTGTCTCTCCCAGCCATACAAGTTGGCAAATAGTTCTGGCAAGTCAAGTCCTACTGGGGACAAATTACAAAGGGTGCCAAGTTGCTGCTCCTTCCTAAACAGGGCTTAGAAAACCATGAAACGGCAAACACAATGAGCATCTGCACACACTGCAATGGTATGCAGTAGGAACTTGCATTTGTTGAATAAGTAAACGACGATGTCCCTGGTTGTTGGCACAAGTTCAGTGCAAGAAGAAGGAAAGCTAGCCCGGCATGCTTATGAATCGTGGTCTACTAATTATGAACATGGGGATGTTGGTCTCAGCCTCAATTTTAGGGCACATATAAAATGGAGTCACAGCCCTTGCAGTGCATCGTCCATGGAGTCATCACAGCACTTTTAAAGTAACTCAGTACCCAACACGTGAGAGGCATTTTAAAAATAACAATGATAGTTATGATTTTTTTTGACAATTTATCTTTCCTGTACAGGACTGAACTATGCACAGAGATTATAAACATTCCTGTGGCGTGGTTTTCACGTCACATGCTTAAATTAGACACAAGACCTCCTCTCCTTCACTCTACTCATATTTTGTCTCTTTCGCATGGAAATGAGACACTTCATGGGCAAGAAAGAAGGCAAGGAGACAACCTCTGATCCTGTCGTCAGTGCCTGGGAGAACCACTTGCAGACTTGGATGGACAATTCAGCTCAATGACTTTTAATGTTTGTGAATGCAGAAGGCATCAGAAATTTCATATTTGTAATCGCATCAAATTGTTCCATCCATCCTTCAAGGCAGATGGCACTCTCTTGTGTTAAAGATTAAGGCACAGAGGCTCAGAAAGCACAAAGCCCAGCCTGAGGTCAAAAGTAAACATAAGAGACACTGAGAGGAAAACCCACAAAGAGAACAGACTCACACCAGCACCTAATCCTGCTGGTGGGTTTCCATCACACCACGCTCTCTTTCCTGGGAAACCTGTTCCTTTGACATAGTTCCCAAAATGTCCAGAGAACCCTAACCAACAGAAGATATAACCTACTGGTGTGTTTCTTAAAGAACAACCATTCAGGGTGACACAAGGAATCCAAATAGGTATCTCAGAATGATAAGGTAAAGTGTGTTTATGAAAAGCCAAAATGCTTTGTCAGGATGAATGTGCTGGGCTAATGTTCAGGGACAGCCATAGACCATCTGCCATGGGGGAGCTTGTGCCAGCTAATATACTTAACTTGACTGTACAAACATCTCAAAATAATCCTACAGTGTCATTCGTAAATTGGCCACTAAAAGGTTGGAAAACGTTTCTTACCAACTCCCAGGGAAGTTGCAGGCTCTCCAAAGCATGTTTAATTCACACGGGCAACTCCCACATTTCAGTTATTTTTATAAATCTAAGATATTATTACCAAGTGACAGAACAGTCGGCACTAATTACCACTTGGTTGAGTTACTGGCCTTTGTCATAAAGGCAGAAGTAACATCTTGCTAATTCTGTGTTTAATTCCAAGAAATGTCCTGTGCACCTGCTCTCTTTCAGGAAGTCCAGCTCCAGGGAAGAGGTGGGTATATTCTCCCATCTCATTTTCTTAGGAGCAGTGAACCTACTGTGTGCTGGCAATGGTAGAATGTGAAACTATTTGACCACAAGCTTCTCAGGCCCACCAGAAATACTTGGCAACTTCCACACCCTCACATGTTCTTTATATTTTTAGGAATGTTTTCATACCCAGTAATGCAGAGATAAGAAACCTGAATTAAAGTGAGGCCTTTTTCACGTGAGAATTTGGTGCAATATGATCTCAAGACTGCACATTGAGTCAGTCTTGTGTGCGTGACCATCTGCTTAGTGCTGGGGTGAGCGTGTGGGAGAGACAGAGACAATACCCATCTCATGGTTGTGAGGATGAAGTCAGTTGATATAAGTAATGCACTTAGAATAGCAGCACTTAATTAGGCCTCAAAAAATCCATCTGTCATCATCATCATCATCATCCTCATCCTCATCATCAAGCTGACCCTCTCTACTGCCAACTACCCTTTTTCCCTCCCCTGCTTGATGGCATGTTCCTAGTCACATCAAGAGATGAAATGTAACACCCCTCTCCTTGACTATGGGTTGGCATTAATGAACCAGATGACCAACAGGATGTGGAAAAAGAGATTTTCTGGGGGAACTTGTGCCTGGGTCTCTTGGGATGCCTCCTTGAGGAACCCTGAAGCTCTGGCCACAAAGCCCCACATGGAGGAGCCAGGCGGCTGCCCCAGCTTTTTCCCAGCTGACAACATCCACTCAGCTATGTGAGAAGTCACTTTTGACAGCCAGCCCAAGGGTCTTCTGCCATCTCCATTTTCAACCCATTGGCTGCACCTGCATGGGAGCCCCCCAGGGTTGGTGGCTCACTGAGACTGGATAGTCCAAAGACCGTTGTAGCAGAGTGAGATTTTAAATCAAGCTCTTAGGTGGTTCCAGTGGCTGAGAGTTCTCAGCGTGAACTCATGCCAGACCTGGATCCAAGACACTCTCTGTTGCTCCCTAGCTGAGTTGTTCCCACCTCCCTGGGCCTCAGTTTTCTCACTTACGAAATAGAAATGCTCACGGTCTCAGGCTGAAGTGACTGCTGTGAAGATTTTCTCTAAGTGTGTGGATGGAATAAATGCATAAATGTGGCTATTGCCATGGTTATAATGTTTAAGGCATCAGGATTGAGGGTAAATACAGACACACCCAGATGATGGCATTTTCCCAGTCTGGACCTGGGAGTGGGGTCAGAAAGATTTGCTAGAGGACATGACATGCCCACCCTGGGCATTTTAGCATCTATGTCTAACACGGTATGCAGATTTTTCAAATAAGGACGGATATGTAACATTCAGTGATTGCCTAAAACATGGGAGGTTCCACATAGATACACTAAGTGTCCTGCCCCGGGTAGATGCAGCTTCTCTTCCAGGTCTTGTTTGTTTTGTTCCACTGAGGTTGAATGGCCTCAGGGCCCACAGATCAGGATATTGGGGGGAAGTCCATGCTCTTTCAGGCCCTCGCTAGACTCTCTCAGGCAGTACTGTTTCCAGGGGCTAGAGGGACACCTCACCCTTGCCTGACATAGGGGTAGGCTGGACAAAGTACAGAGCACGACCGCCCTTGGGACAAGACTGGTGGTTCTGCTGGGAGGGCAACACTCACTGTGGCAGGCCTTGGATCCAGCGCCATGAGAGAAAGGTGGATGTTGATTCATTGTAAGGTCTACACCACAGATACAAAACCAAGCAATGCATTACATTTACTTTTATATTACATTACATTACACTTAGCTCACACAGTGCTTTGAGTTATATAAAGAGTCTTTGCATACTCCTAAAGCATTTCAAGTTCAGCAGGGCAGGTGACATCAGTCACCATCAACTGCAGAAGAGGACTCGGATGTTCAGAGAAGTAGATCTTGGGAGGGTGGGTCTCACTAAGGTTCCAGCAAGGACTCTCCCCAGGCTTTCTGACACTGTGCCCTTGCTCTCTCAATAGCACAAACCGAGGTGAAATAATTAATTCAGTAAATATTCAGCTTCCATTGTGTACCCTGCACTGTACTGGGCCCTGGCAAGATGGATATGCCAACAGCATATCCCTGCCCTTAGCTCAGATGGGGTGATTTGGGAGGGACTCAATTACAACCCCATAGCCATGCTGGAGTGGAGTGAGGCTAGGGTCCCCTGAGACTATCAAGCTTGAAGGTGAAGAAAGCTTTGGGGCTCCAGAGAGACCACCGGGGATGTGGACAACATCTATACTTGTTGCAAAGTATAGTGTGAGAAGCTATGTGTGGGAGCAGCATGAAGGAACAGAAGGGGATGGCTGGAGAATTGCCACTTTGCAAGATCATAGGGTCTCACCTAGCATGGAGGTGCATTCCCTCCATGGGCTGCTCATAGCTGAAGCTTTCAAACATCACTCACAATTTCACACATTTTGCCTCTCAATGGACTACTCAACTGAAATAACAGTACCCCTACTCAGCCTCTCCCCACCCACCCTGATGGGCATGATGCCCCTGGCAGGCCTCCACTTTTACTGCATGTTCAATTTGGAGCTTGTAAAGACATTCCTTGAAGGAGATAGTAATCTCCTTTTCATCAGAAGACTACTTCCTTCCTAGACATGGGATAATTGTACCCTTCAAGTGCTGGGAGCCATTGTGGCCAAGGGCGCAGCATCAACAATGGGAAGTAAAGAAGCCCACCTGCACCAGAGCTTCTTACTTTAGGAACTGGAGTCACCTGTGAAACCTCTGCAGCCAGACCCTTCCTCCAAGGATATCTATGCACAGCCTTTCTGATGGAAACTAAAGCCTGTCATGTCCTCCATCCAAAAGGGTACATAAGACTCAAGAAAAGGCATCGCCTCCAGGAGCGGATGACAAAGTGAACTGCACAGAGAACAATACAATCAGATGATGGATTCTGTGACACAGCGGGGGAGACACCTACCCCATCATCATAATATAATAGATGGGTGAGTATTGCTATAATGGAAATGCCTTTACTAGCAACAGACCTTTATGTTTGTAACACACTGAAGTATGTTTGAGTATTGTCACAAAATGTGGGAAAATAAAGAAACACTACTTGATTGTTCATTAAACCCAAGAATGTTCTAATACCAGGATAAGTAATTTTAGGACAAATAAAATCAACCATCTGACCAAAAATATTTCCTATGTACTGAGAGAGAAAAGTGGGCAATTGGGTGAATTCAACCCGATTAAACAATTATGTCCAAAGGCATAGATGTCTAAATGGAACCCACGCCTGCTATGGAAAAGATTCTTATTAATATTGTCTGCAATTTTACTTAACAAATATTTTTGCATAAACAGAAAATTAAATGGATGAAGAGCTAATGGCTAGCGTAGAAGATGCTATGTATTGTGTGCTGATCCAGTACATGAAAGAGTAAATGTGTATTGCAGCATGGCCAATGTGAAGGCAACATAATTTCAACAAGCAGAGCCTTGGGCCAAGCGAGAACAGCTGATGTTAAACAGGAGATGATGTCAAGCCCTAGGCTTAAGTTTAAAACAAAAACTATGAACACCTGCCTCCAGCGTGGTGGGGCCTTCATCTCCAATTAGCAGCTGTGGTGTGCATGCCTTAGGAAGGGAATTGGCAGGGCCTACAGTGTGACCACGCTGCTAAACACATGTCTGTGCAAACACATAAAACACACCACACACACACACACACACACACACACAAATACACACATGCCACACACCACACACACCACATGTACCACACACAAACAATGCACACAACATACACATCCACACACATATGCACACAGTACACACACACAGCACACACCACTCACGACACATACCGCACATATACCAACAATAATCCTTTCAGGTGATCCCAGAGGTGAGCGTCCATGCTGCCAGCTCCATGAAGGTTTACAGATACAGGGGTTTTCTTGTTTTCAAACAGAGTTCAGCTGGAAGGAAACCATCCCAGAAGGTATCTTTTCTTTGCCTTTCAAAGTCCAGGACAACCTCATGCTACTACATCTGGATTAGCACAAAGAGAGGTCATCTTTGAAGGAAAAGTCGAACTCTTCTTTGGTGCCACATTGTGGCCTCAACTGTGATCACACACAAAGTGACATGAGGGGAGTGAAGCAATGCCAGGTGGGAACCATGTTCATTCCTTTTTTATTTTAATATTTTCTTTATTTTAAAGATGTGGGGTACAATTCAGGATTAGGTATACAAGGGATCATTGTACAGGTAAAGTTCAGGTTTCCTTTTGGTCCTCACTTTGCCTGGTTTGAGATCAGGTACTCTTATTATGTTCCCCCCACATTCCCTACCCTGGCAGTCTCCAGTGATTGCCAATCCCTTTCTTATAATATTATGGTAAATGTTCAGGGTCTGCTTATGAGTGAGAACATGTGGTGCTCAGTTCTTTGTTTCTGTGATAAATCACTGAGTATTATAGACTCTAAATCCAAGTTGCCAGGAAGTCCATAATTTTGCTCTTATTTATGGCTATGTAATATTCCATTGTGTATATTATCACATTTTTTTAATCCAGTCCAGTTTTGATGGGTAGCACAATTGGTTCCATGTTTTTGCTATTGTAAATAGTGCTGCAATAAACATGCATGTGCAGGTATCTTTTTTGTAGAGTGATTTAAGTTCCTCTGGGTATATTCCCAGAAGGGGGACGCTGGGTCAATTTCTAGTTCTTTTAGGAATCAACACACTGTTTTCCATAGAGTTTGAACTAGTTTGCAGTCCTACCAACAGTGTAGAAGCATTCCCTTTTCTCTGCATCCTTGCCATCATCTGTTGTTCTTTGTTTTATTAGTGATGGCAATTCTTACCGGAGTTAGGTGGTATCTCAATGTGGTTTTGATTCATGTTTTCTCTGATGATTGTTGAGGTTGAGCATTTTTTCAAGTGTCTGTTGGCTGCTTGTATGTCTTCTTTTGAGAAATATCTATTCATGTCTTTTGCACACTTTTTAATGGGGCTGTTTGTTTTTTTCCTTTTGGCACATTTGAGTTTCTTGTAGATCTTGGATGTTAGGCCTTTGTCAGGTATGCAGTTGCCAATTATTTTTTCCCATTCTGTGGGCTGTCTCTCCACTCTCTTGATGGTTTCTTTTGCTTTGCAGAAGCTTTTCAGTTTGATGAGGTCTCATTTGTCAATCTTATCTCTTATGGCAATGGGCTGTTGGGGTTGTAATCAGGAACTGATTGCCTATTCCAATTTCCATAAGGGTGTCTCCTGTGTTTTCTAAGGGAATCCCCAAAAATGGAATTTACTTTTTAAAAATTGTGCATTTATTCTTACATGTTTAAACTTCAGGCACCTTCAAAGTACTCTCCATTTGATGCAATACACCTATTGAGATGCTTTTTCCACTGCTCAAAACAGGTTTTGAGTTCATCAATTTTGATGCCTTTTAGTGTTTCTGCATTTTTTGTTTCATCTCTTCCAAATTGGCAAAATGTTTCCCTTTGAAGACTTTTTTCATCTGGAGAAACAAAAAAGTCACTCAAGGGAAGATCAGATGAATAGGGAGGGTGAGGCATAGGGGTCATGCCACTTTTGGTCAAAAACTGCTGAATGCTCAGTGTGTTCATGTTGTTCATATAAATCACCCATCATGAAGTGGGCAAATGTGGTGAAAGAATCTCCAAAAAAATATTCACTGAAGCCGAATGCAGCCTCTCACAATGCTAGCTGGTACATTAACATCAATAGATTCCCAGAACACTTACCTAGCAGGGGAAGCCTGTACTACAAGGGGCCCGCCCTCCAAAAGACAATTCCAAGTTTGTGAGAGATCCCTCCTCGTGAAAGGGCAATGTAGCCTGTGAACACTGTTGAGTGATTCTTACATGTGTATCCCATGGAAGGAAACTCCATCAGGATTAAACTCTCACATGGCCCATGTGCTGTCATGAAAGTTCAGAGTCAACAAGTATACACTCTCATAAGTCAGGCCTGGGTCATGTCTTGTGTTGGTTTTCATGACCATCTAGTGAGGTGACACTGTGATAACTAGTAAACGGACAAAAGCACCAGACCTTTCAGAAGCTAGATGATTTGGATAAAGCCACAGGACTATGAAGTTGACACTTACGAAATTACCAACCATTCAGCTATTTTTGGACCTACATAAATAACAATTTTATAGAGTTCAAACTAATAATAAGGAAGTAGCAAGGCCAGGATTCAGGCTTAGATTTTTCTGAATATAAAATTTAATTCTTAATGAGTAGCTACTCATTTTTTAAAATAAGAATTTTTAAATCTTACATGAGAGTGTTAGAGGTCTTTCAGTACATTATGTTGTTGGAGTCTCAGTAAACTCCAAAGTAGCCAAGGGTTGGGATAACACACGTGTTCTGAGTGCACACACAGAGACATTGAGGTGGTAGGTGACCTGGTGGGGATCCACAGACCACAGATGGCCATGCTGGGAGTGGACACAGGGAGAGAGGAGATGCCACTCCTCAGCAGCTGTGACCACTCACGGTTTATATACTCTGCTCCTTACACATTTGCAATAACCCAGGGAGTCATGATACATCATTCCCATATACAAATGTGCAACTGAGGTCCAAGATCACGGGCTTTGTAAATGTAGGAGCTGGGATTTATTTACATGCCTGCCTGGCTTGAAAAAGTTGACATTCTTTCTCCCCGTTGCACACAGATCCCACTCAGCCTCCCAACTCCAAGGTCAGTCTCACTGATGAATGCAAGACATGTCATCAAGAACAAGGTGAATATCTCTCCAAGAGGCAAATGGAAATCCTGAACTTAAAAAGCATTCCTGATCCATTCTGCTCCTCAGCTCCAAGTCCTCAGCCAGCTCCAAATACAAATCTATTATGTGCATTTCACTCTCTTTTTATTTTCCCCCAAATGTAGTCCTTTTTTAAAAAAGAACTCAATGACAAATGTTTTCAGCAATCATTACTAACCTTATTACATCTCAATAATATCACAAACCAAAGCAGAATCCAATTGCAGCACAGACTGAAATGATCTTCTTGCAAAAGAGAGAAGTGATATTCCCAAGTCTGACAAGCAATTTTGAGTGCAATATCTGTTAATACTGTGATAATTGTTTGTTTGTGCCACCTTGGGAGCTGGCATCTGCAGCCCTGGGCAGAGCCAAGCATGGTGGATGTATTTGTGATGAGGCTCCCCGCTGGTTATTTATAAATGATTCACAAATAGGCAAACAAGAACTTTTGGATGTGAATTTGGGAGGAGTCCTGACAGCCTTTCCTGTCTCAAAATCTGCAGCTTTGGGGATGATATGTAAAGAGTTCTGCATTAGGATTGCATGGAGCAAGATCCCTTAACAGCCCTGTTGCTGCATAATCCCAGACCATTTGTTGGATATTTTTCCATGTACAATTCCCTCATCTAAGGACAAAGTGCTTGAATGAACCTATTACATGGTATACAATGCAATAACTATCATCATCATCATCATCATTATCATCATCATCATCATCATCATCATCATCATCACCATCATCAGTATTGTTGCTACTGTCCTTGTTATTCTCCTAGTTAATATTTGTTGAAAGAATGGGTAACTATTCTCTTGATATCTCAACATAGATTTTCTGTTGAGAATGCTGTGGCATTTGGTATATGAAGGCTACATCCCATAACAGCATAGGGGAGGCAGGGTACTCACTCTGGTTTTCCCATGCTATATCTACTAATCGGTAAAAGGATCAAGAAAGAGGACCTACAGCTATCCAGCATGCCTCTCCCACTTGTCTGCTCCCTCCGTAAGGGACACAGCAGAGTCTTTGCACAAAACCACTCCCTGATTCTCCATCACTCCTCAAAATGGGGTCTGACTGGACCAAATATGTTCATGAAATGTGATAAAGAAAAATGATGCAGGATCTTCTGTGTGTGATCCTTTATTGGAAGTACCTCTGGTGGGAGGACCAGCATTAACTCAGGCATGGCAGGAGGAATAGAAGGAGCAGAGAAGAAGTCTAAAGGGGCAATGAGTGGCCTCCCTTTCCTAGAGCCAGGAGTCTCAGGGAGATGAGGTGTTGCTCAGAGCTTCAGAGACACAACCAAGAGAGTTGAGCTCAGGAAGCTCCATATCTGAGTCTGTGTTGTGGGAACCCTTGTGTTTCCATGAGGACGCTGCCACCAGAGTCCCATGAGCAGCCTGACTCTAGGTCTGTTCCCCAAAATGAATGGCCTATTGCTGGGGGTCTGGGTGCAATGCCAGCAGTCCTCTCAAGAGCAAGGTGAAGGTCTGTGCTTTGTGGAGCATTTCCTCTTTCCTCTGGGATCTCCATGAAGCGGCATCTGTCCTTCCTCCTATGTCTGTCCTGTCACCCGTGGCAAGCTCAGTGCCATGTTGGAAAACCTCCAGAAAGCCAGCCCTCAGCTTAGAATTCATCAAAGCAAAGAGCACAGTTAAGTATCACTCTCAAACCCCAACACCTAATACCTTTTCCAGGAAACCTTGATCATAAACCCTCAGTAAATAGACTGGCATTTAGAAGCCAAAGTAACAACAAGGCTGCCATGAATCCTAGTGTGACCAGGGAAGACAGAAGGTTCTTGACACCCGCTGATTTGATCTGCAGGCTGGGACTTGGGGCTGGCTTTCACCTGCACTGACCGTGGTTAGCCCCTGACTGCCAGGTTCTGCACTTGACTGTCATTTGCAGAGACACACCATGGCCTTAGCCTGTGTTGCAAGGATTTTATGATCAGAGATTACATAAGTTAGGGAAGCATGTTTCAGTTTCAGAAGATGATCATCTCAGACAGACAGCTTTGTACATGAGCATCCCAGGCTTCTGTGGGTCTACTTGGAGGCATAATCACAGCCCAAAATAGTTTGGATTACAGGGAATGAATGCATGAGGATGTAGTCTCTCAACTGTAAGGACTAGCATGAGGAAGGAAAAAAAGATCAACTTTCCTAAATCATACTCTTCTTCACGTAGTCTGGAAAAACATCTGACACAAAAGAAGGGATGGGGTAGGATGATTTCTTACCACATCCATAGGTGTCTCCTAAGATGTGGTCTAAGTAGGTTTTGAATTTCAATTTTGGAAATCTGCTGAGTGCTTTAGTGCATGGAGTTAAGAGGAATTAGAGGAGGGGGCAATTGCATTGGAGATGTAACTTACGGTTTGTCCCAAATTCCCAGTAAAAATCCTTCAGCTTGCAGATGAGGAGGGCTCAGAAACATCAAGAACCTCAGGGAGCAGATGAAGAAATGCTGGAGCCCCTGCAGAAATTTTCTAGCTCCAGGACAGTAGAAGAAAAGCTGGGTTAGCACAAGGTTCTGATGAAAGAGAGTAGCCCCCAGAAGGAAATGTAAGAAGAAAATGTGCCACATTTAGCTTCTTTTTAAAAGAAATGGGGGGCTGTATTTTAGTTGCCTGTAGGACTGGGCCAAATGGGCCTCAAAGAAAACAATAAAGGTAGAGAAGTAGCAACCTAAAGGGCAAACCCCAGGAACATACCCAAAGGGAGCAGTACCCCTAGGAAACCACTCAGCGCACCCAAGTATAGACACTGGAAAGTCAACTTCAGTTGTCAGAACAACTATGACAAATAATGTGTTAACTCCTGATGGGGATAGGAGGTTTCATGGGGGCACAATTGTTCCATGACTTGGGGGGGGGGGCAGATGCGGCCTGATCCACAGACACAGACCCTGGAAAAGTGGGGGGAAAACGGATAACACCTACCACAGGGCAAGGCCAGTCATGGGGTGAATGTGGCCGTGGAGAAGGGTATAAACATCCACTCTTAGCATTCTCCAGCTGTGTGAGCTGAAGGCAGACAAGCTTTGTTGAATACAGAATGCTTAGGGATGGCGTCGAACTCCAGGAATGAGGATCTGTCAGTAAAGCAGAACCAAATGGAAGACTCTAGAGGAACTGAAGACAGCAAATGCTGAGCTTCCAAACTGAGAGCAAGTGAAAAGAAAGAGAGAGAGACATAGAATAAAGGAAACTTCAGCAGCTGGTAAAAAAAAAAAAATGTTAAAAGCCTAGCCATCCTGGAATGAAATAGAACAATGGAGACATATCTCACGGTGCAGAAAAAAGACATGACAGCCAGGAATGGTCCTGCTGCGATCACAGGGGCTTAATTTACTCAAGGCCTGGTCCATTCAAAGACAAGGACAGACAGCCTCTGGGAAGAGCTCCCAGCAGAGACATTGTCTCTGCAACCTCCCAGTGGCAAGGATTGCAGTAGTCATGCAGGCAGGGATCTGATGAGAGAGGATCTTCAGTGGAGACAGACTTGGGGTGGAAAGTCTCAGGGGCCACCACAATCCCAGAGCTGGAGGCAGTGGATAAGGCCACTGTGGACAGGACAGCAAATGCCTGATCATGAGGAAGAAGGAGGGTATCAGCAGCTAGGAGCTGCACAGGCTCAATGGGGAAATAGCAAATATAAATTTAATAAAGGGGATGGAAATGAAAGATTCCTCAAGCAAGAAGTAGCAACTGAGGAGATCACATTGCAGATTTTCATCCAAATAAATTCGGATCACTTCCCAGACAGGGGGGCAAAAAAACCCCATGACATTATCATTACCTTCTTCTAGGAAGATTTATTTCTGGGGCCATGGACCCAAGACACCTGGAGCCTACCAATCAGCATCTGATTAGCTGAAGCCAGCATATGTTTTTCTCTCCTGTCTATATTCTCTATCTACCCTCTTGCTCTCATACCCGATGGGTCATTTTGGCCACAGCAGCACAGTCCTCAATTGTCTCCAACTCTGAGTTCCAGGGGCATCAATTTGCTTGAAATAACTGCTCCAGAGAAGCAGTCCCTAACCAGTCCAAAACCAGCATCAGGAACTGGTTTTGTGGCTGACAATTTTTCCAGTGGGGTAGGAAGAGGATCAAATGGGGAGGAAGAGGATTAAATGATCATAAAAAATGCACAGCCTAGATCCCTTGTATGTGTAGTTCACAATGGGGTTTACTCTCCTATGAGAATCCAGTGCCACTGCTGATCTGATGGAAGGCAGAGCTCCTCTCACCTACCACTCACCTCCGACTGGGCCTGGTTCCTAACAGGCCACTGACCTCTACAGTCCGTGGCCCAAGGACTGGGGACCCTTGCTCTAGAGACTGGTGACTTGCTTGGTGCTTCCTAAATTCTGTAAGTGTGGGGCTGGCACTGCTCATTTAAAAGTAGAAGCAGCCGGGCTCGGTGGCTCAGCCTGTAATCCCGCACCTTGGGAGGCTGAGGTGAGTGGATTGCTTGAGCCCGCGGGTTGGAGACCCACCTGGGCAGGCGAAACCACATCTCTACAATAAATCAAAAAAATTAGCTGGGTGTGGTAGTGTGCACCTGTAGTTCTGGCTACTCGAAAGGCTGAGGCGGAAGGATTGCCGGAGCCCAGCATGTCGAGGCTGCAGTGGCCGGAAGCGGCCACTGCACTCCAGTCTGGGCGACAGAGTGAGACTCCAACTCAAAAAAAAAAAAAAAAAAAAAAAATGGAAGCATAGGACAGACATAGCTAATCAGTTCTGAAGAGCCCAGCCCTTCAGGAAGAGCCCAGATTGTGTTTAAAGGCCAAAGGAAGGCAGACTCCACCAAACATGGAGAGAGGCTCCTCCAAGCAAAATTAGAATTGCAAAGGGAATACGTTTGAGCTTTCATTTCTTTGTACTTGAATTTGCAAATTTGGGGCTTAACTTTAAAAGGTTATTTAAAATTGGGACTTAAATTTTCTCCTAAATGTTTCATGGTGGGAGATGGTTCATAAGTGTTCTAATTTGGCACATGTTTATGTTGCCAACACTATATTATTTGTAACACATGGATCTACTGCATAATCTCAGGCAATTTACATTATTGAGTTAAGCATCATTTCAGATGACAAATAGAATAGGCAGGAAACCCTCAGAGGAAGGCATGTGCTTGGGTCAAAATGGTATCCTGGACCATTTTAAACTCTCTGGAAGCAAAATCCACCAGAGGCCTACTGAGACCACAGAAGGGTACTCTAAGGAACAAGGGAGGGGTTAAAAGAATGATCTTCTAGGACAATGAGCAGTACCTCTGTGGAGTTTACTGGTCTCCTCCCTAGGAGATTCCAACTCCTAGATTGATCACAATCAATAAGCCCAAGGGGCTGAGACAATAAAAAACTGAATAGATATCAGGGAAAGCTTCTTTCCTGTCCTCATGTTTCCATGAGCTGCTGGAGATGTATCTCCAACCCTTCCATACCTTCCCCTGCACCAAGATTTGTGATAGCAAAAACCAATATCCAATGGTCCACATTTTTCTTTGGGATGAGGTTAAAGTATTCAAAACCTGGGTCCCCATTTGGTTTTCCCTCTTTCTCCTCGTCCTTGTGGTAATATTACCCTCTGGCCCATGATTCATAGGCGATGAATTAAATTGGGGGATGAAACAATAAAACTTGATTCTGGTTAAGACCAATGTGTACTCTTCAGCTACCTTGCCCTAAATAAAGGCACTATTTTGACTTTCATCTACCTTTTTCATCCAGAATGTATCATATGCTTCCAAGCTTACCAGTGTGTGCTGCATTGCACTCCCACAGGTGGCAATATGTAGAGAATGAAACGAGGTAGAGAAGAAGGTTGTATCTGAAAGAGCCTGAATTCCAGGCTGAAGTCAGCATTTCACGTCAATGTCAATGGAACCACTGAAAGGTTTGCAGTAGGGGAAGATCATGTATAGGTAAATATTCTAAAAGGATCATGCTGGTAGATGCAAAAAAAAAAAAAATTATGGAGGGAGCTTTCCGAAATCATGAAACTTCAAAGACTAACCACCTCTGTTTTGTGTATTCCCTAATCTCTCCCCTGGAAGAATAGTCAGGTCGGGAGTAGATTTGGCCATTTGAAAACAAGCCATGGGCTGGATTTGACCTGGAGCCATAGTTTACTGATTCACGGCTAGGTCATAAAGCAAGTCTTCATATATTAAAAAGGATTAAAAATTTGTAAAAGGTATGTTCTTTAATCATAATGGAATTAAATTAGAAATCAATAAAAGAAATAAATGTGGGAAATTCCAAAATATTTTCTAAATAAACCATATTTCAAAAAGAAACTATAAGGGAAATTGGAAAATATCTTTTTTTTTTTTTGGAGACTATCTTTGACAAGTAAAAATGAAAACACAACAATACAAAATGTATTAGTTGAATCTCAAACAGTATAGAGAGGGATATTTTATAAGATTTATAAATTTTATAAGCAATTCTAAGGTTAAAATGCTTATATTAGGAAAAACAAAATATAGATCTAGAATATGACCTTCTACCTTAATAAGCTAAAAATCAACAAGGGTACCTGCACAATGGATATTTGTATACCTACCCCTTAACAGGACCTCACAATTTTAAAATAAAAAATATGTATTAAAAAATAAATAAATAAAAGTAAATAAATAAAATAGAATCAGTTAAATTAAAAGTAAGTAAAAGGAATAAACAATCAATAAATTAGAAAATAAAAATGATACAGAACAATTAGTGAAACCAACAGTTGATTCTTTAAAAACATCAACAAAATAGATAAAATGAATTGGCCAAGATTAAAAGAGAGAAGACACAAAAAGAGAAGCAATAAAATGAAAGAGAAGACATCACTATAGACCCTGCAGCACTATAGACCCTGCAGCAATAATGTTACAAAAACAACTGTATGCCAACTTAGATGAGATGGATATAATTATAGAAAAATGCAATTTACTAAAGTTTACTTAAGAAAAATTAGGAAATATGAAGAGACCAGTAGTAAAGAAGTTATATGGCTGGGCTCGGTGGCTCAGCCTGTAATCCCGCGCTTTGGGAGACCGAGGTGAGTGGATGGCCTGAGCCCGTGGGTTCGAGACCTGCCTGGGCAGCTTGGCGAGACCTCATCTCTACACTAAAAATCAAAAAATCAGCCGGGCATGGTAGCGCGTGCCTGTAGTTCCAGCTACTTGGAAGGCTGAGGAGGAAGGATCGCCGGAGCCCAGCAGGTCGAGGCTGCAGTGCCCGGGAGCGGCCACTGCACTCCAGTCTGGGCGACAGAGTGAGACTCCAACTCAAAAAAAAAAAAAAGAAGTTATATTATTAAAAGTAAAAATTTTCCCACAAAGGAAATATGAGATTCAGATGCCTTCCTTGATAAGTTTTATCAAATATTTAAGGAGAAAACAATCAACTGTACACAAAACATTTCAGAAAATGGAAAAAATAAGTGCATTTTACAACTAATTTATGAGGCTAATATTATAATACAAAAATAAATTAAATTATTACAAAAAATACAACTAAATATTAAAACATAAACTTTATAAACAAAAAGGTAAAAATCATTAACATGATTTTAGCAAACTAAATCCAGCAGCACACACAAAAAATTATGAAACATGACCAAATACATTTTATCCCAGGAAAAGAAACTTAGTCTAACATTTGTAAATCAATGAATGTAATGTATCATATTAATAGAATAAAAAACAAACACTACATGATCATTTTGATGTATGCAGAAAGATTGTCAAATCCAAATCACATTCATGATAAAAACTAAGAAAAAAAGACATCTATGAAAAATGTGTTTTACATATGGCCATAGAAATAAGGAAAAATAATAAAGGCATACAGATCACAAATGAAGTAAAAATGTCTGTATTTGAAGATGATACAACATTATATATGGAAAATATTAAGGAATTAAAAACTACTTCAACTAATAAGCAAGTTTAATGATATTGATATTTTAAAAATCAATCTTAACAACATACAATCTGAAAATAAAATCCTAAAAATTTATATTCACAATAGCATCAATAAGATTAAAGTATTAAAATAAATTTTTAAAAACTTCAAGACTTTTAAATTGAAAACTACAAGTTATTTCTGAGATAAATGTAAGACCAAATAAATGGCAAGGTATATCAAGTTTAATGGATTAGAAAGCTCAATATTGTAGGAGGGCAATTTTACTCAATTGAAACATAGTAAATGTAAACCCTATCAAATTTCCAACAGGCAATTTTGAAGAAACTGAACAGCTGATTCTAAAATTAATATGGACATCCAAAGGACCTAGAATGTCTTAAATGATTTTGGAAAAGAACAGATTTGGAGAACTTACATTGCCAGATTTTGAAACTTACTATGATGTTTAGCAATCAAGACAGGGTAGTACTGGAATAAGAATAGACATATAGGTCAATAAAGCAGAACTGAGAGTCTAAAAATAAATCCATACATTTTATTGCCAAGGCAACTTAGTATGAAAGATGTATGATCTTTTCAACAAATGGTGCTGGAACAATTGGGTATCCATATGCAGGAAAAAAAATGAACATAGACCTTTACCTTATACTACAAATGAAAATTAACTCAGAATGAATCATCTTCATATCATAAAGCTAAAACTATAAAATTTCTAGAATAAAACATAGGAGATCTTGAGTCATGCAGAGTGTTCTTACATATGCCACCAAAAGCACAATCCATTAAAAAACTATTAGTTACACTCTGCCATAATTTACAACTTCTGCTCTTCAAAACACACTTGTAAGAAAATGAAAATACAAACCACAAACTGGAAGAAAACATTTAAAGATCACCTATCTGATAAAGAACTTATATCCAGAATATATAGAGATCTTCTGCAACTCAATAATAATAATAGAAACAACTCATGGAAAATGGAAAAACATTCACCAAAGAATAAATACACATAGTTAATAAGCACAAGAAAAGGTGCTTAACATTATTAGTCAACAGTGAAATGCAAATTAAAACCACAATCAGATACCATTTACACTGAACATAAACAAAAGATAGATAAAGGCACATATTGATGAACATGTGAAGAAACTGGACCTCTAATACAATTGCTGTAGCTAAGATAAAATGACAAGGACACTTAAGAAGATAGTGTGACAGTTTTCATAAAAGTTAAGTATACACCTTCCATATAACCCAATAATTCCACTCCTTGTTATGTAGCCAAGGGGAATAAAGATACACGCTCACACAAAAATATGTATGCAGTATTCATCACAATGTTTTTCACAATAATCAAACATTTCAAACAATTCCACTGTTCATCATCTGGTGAGTGGTTAAGCAAACTGTGGTACATCCACCCCACAGCATAATACTCAATCACGACAAAGGAGCAAACTACCGATACATGCAATAAAGTGAACGACTTTCAAAAGCGCATTGCAAGTTTAAGAAGTCAGACTTGAAAGGCTATAAATTGTGTAATTCCTTTATATGACATTTCAGAAAAGGCAAAACTTGAGGGCCAAAAATAAGTCAGTGGTTGCCACTGGCTGGGGTTTTGATAAGAGACTATTACCAAGGGGCTTAAGAGAACTTTTTGGGTGATAGAACTGTTCCATATCTCGAGTGCCCTATTGGTTACATGATTACATATAGTTTTCCAAAATCCACAGAACTGTACAAAAGTGCATTTTGCTGTATGCAAAATATGCCTCATAGCTCTGGAAAAGAGCAAGCATCAATAACCCCCACCCAGCTCTGTCAGTTGCAGGCTTATTGATTGCCTCTCTCTCCCTGGCTCTAAGATCCAGGTCCCCAAGTAGCAGTCTCAGCTTCAGGGAGAGCAGAATCAAAAGATCATCAGCTCTGGGGTCTGAAAATCACATGAAGCTGTCTCCACCCTCAAATTGTGTTTTCATTCTCAACATCCATGAGCCTGTTTTCTAATCTGCAGAATCTGGATAATTCTTCTCTTATAGAATCAGGTGACTCAGAATCTGTGTCAGCTCATGCATAGAGAATGCCTGGCACGTGGGAGGTGCCTGCTTTTTTCTATTATTATAGGGTTGTACTGGTTTCCTAGGGCTGCCGTAACAAAGTACCGCAGACCGGGTGGCTTAAACAACAGAAATTTATTGTCTCATAATTCTGAGGACTAGAAGGCCAAGATCAAGGCGTGGGCAAGGTTGGTTCCTTCTGGGAGGCTGCGAGGGAGAACCTGTTCCAGGCTCCTTTCCAGCTTCTGGGGGTTGCTTGCTGCTTTGGCGTTCCTCAGCTTGTAGTTTTATCACCCTGAGCTCTGTCTTCTTCTTCACCTGGCCCCTCTCTATATGTGCATGTATGTTTCTCTGTCCAAATTTCCTCTTTTCATAAGTACCTTAGAGTAGAGGCCCACCCCACTCCAATGTGAATTCATTTAGCAAATTACACCTACACCAGTCCGATGTACAAACAAGGTCATATTCTGAGGTATTGGGGGTTACGGCTTCAACCTTTAAATTTGTGAGGGACAACATTCAGCCCATAACAAGCCCCAAATGAAGGGGGATCCCTCTGTTGTGAAAGAGGATGTCTAAGATAAGAAACAAAGACAGCAAGAAGAGAAATCACCAGTGCTTTATCTACCTGGAAACCTACTCACCAGGACTGAACCCTTGGAGAGCCCTGCGCGGCTGTCACTACCTCTGACTCAGCTGGGTATTGGAAAACAGCCACAGGAAGCTGCAGGGAGGGATCCCTGGGCAAGGGTGACCCAACCCGGGCCCTCGTCCCCACTTGTGGCAAACCTTTTTTAACTGTGTCTGTTTATAAAACATGACTAAGCAGACACCTGCCTTCACTTAATGCCAAGAGAAGGCTACCACCTTGTCTGGTTGAGCTTCACAACACCAGCCCGAGCACTTGTAAATCCCACTCTCTTGGTCCAGAGCATGGCTGGGCAGGGCCCTGGAGCCCTAGGGAGGCTGCTTTCCAGTATGGTCCACAAAGTAGCTGAGCTAACTCCAGCCCCTTGGAAAGATGGCTTTGTGAGTTTTAATTGAATGTTTTCAAATTTCCTCTACAAGCCCGGAGGCAATATGCTCTCAGAGGGCACAGTTCTACAAATTGGAGAAAAAATAAAATAAAATAAAATAAATGAGAAATCTGTTCATTCTCTCCCTCTTCTCATTATACTTTGTTACAAGGCAAGGATAACTGCATGCCATGTTGGAGAAAGTCCGTGAACTTTCTGTAAAACCCCAGAGTTACTGGGAACCTTAGAGTCCCAGTGGCCTGGTCATTTTCTTCTCTTTTCTTTTTTTAGATTAGAAAAGAAAGTTTCTTTAGAAAGTAGATCAGATAAAAAGTTTGGATCCACCTTTCCAAGATTGGAGAGGGGGACAGACACTTAAGGAATGTTTGGGGGCCGATCAGTTTCTACACACGAATCAGGACTCAGGAGATTCTACCACTTGTCTAAAACTTCAAGGCACAGTTAGGACTTAGACCCGGAACCCCTGCCTTGTGCATTCCTGAGTCCAATCACTTTGGCAAAGGCCCTCCACCGATGATCTGCTTTAAGTGTTTATAATGCGTGCCTCACCAATGGGAGGGCTGAAATGTACAGGAGGTAGGGCAGATCCCCAGTTCTGGCCAACAATATCACACCGACCAAGCCCCTGCCAACCAGTTTGCAAACACATACCACAAACACACTCACATCACATATACTATACACCACACACATCACACACCACAATCACATCACATGTACTATATGCCACACACAAACAACACACATCACACACATAATAGAACCACACACCACACCACACACACCCATCACACATATGCTCACAAAACACACCACACACATCCATGCCCCATACATATACCACATATAAACATACCAAAAGCACAACACACACAGACTCTAGCCACACATCAAACACACACAACACCTACCTCTCATAAACACACTTAAACTACACAAACCACACACATACACATACCACAAACCATAAACCATACAACACACCACCACACTCACCACACACATTAAATACACATTCACACTCACCACACACAGACACAACACTCACACCCCCCACACATGCCACACACAAACACACCAAACATACCATACACACACTCCCGCCACACATCAAACACACGCAACACCTACCTCCCATACATACACTACACAACCCATACCATACAAATACACATACCATACATCACACATCACTCATCACCACAACTCAACACACTGCACACAGACTCACACCAAACACAGACAACACACATACACCAAACATACATCACACACACACACCACACATTTGATAAGACTTAGTCTATGCTCTGAAAATTGTCCAAGCAGAGACATCTCGTACCTCGCCTTTAAGACCCTCAAGCCCAATGGGTGGGTCCAGACCCAAGCCTGACCACCAGAGCACATTTTCACCGTCTTTCCAAAGTACATCTCAGAGAGGGCTATCTCTCTTCTTTAGTTCTGAGCACTTGAGGTGAAGGTTGCAGTGTGTTCACTGTCTTTCCTCCAGCTAGGAGAGGGCCCACCTCTGAGTAGAATGATGAAAACCTGCCCAGAGGAGCAGAGATAGGAGGGGAAGAGGGAAGGCCAAGGGAAGAAAGGCTTTGAGCTCTAGATTCAAGAACCCATGAAACCAGCCTCACCTTTCAAGTTTGTTTGTAGGATGCAATAAACTCCCTCTTTGGCTTAACCTGGTTCAGTTGCTTTTCCTTTATCTTCCACTGAAAAAATTCTGGCACATAAGACCCAAGAACCACATTTGGGAGGAGCAACAGAATCAGGGAGAAGACCAGGCACTAGCTGAGTACCATCATTTGTCCTTTATTCAGATGAGAGTCAGCTGGGGGTGTTATTCCCTCCAAGGGACCAAGGGATTGCAGGGTGGGCTTTGGGTGAGATGTGTTCTACCTTGAGCAGGTCTTCCAGCACAATCAGGGCCCTTGGCCTGTGGAAAGCTCAGGAGGAGAGTGCTGAATTTTTGGCCCATGTGGTTGGCAGTAGATTTCCATAAATAACAACCTTGGGATGGGAAGCCCAGGGAATGTCCGAGCAGGTAATTCAGTTGCTGGCCTCAGGTATAGAGAGTGCTCACCTGTGAGAGTTCATGGTTCTTCACAGCCACATTCCTTGATCACTGATATCTGAGGTCCCACCACTAATACATCACCCTAGAAAAGCTCCAAATACCTCTACCCAGTTATCTTTTCTAAATTATGCTTATGACCATGTCACTTCCTGCCTAAAAACTTAAGATGATCTTCCATCATCTCAAGTGCAAACCCCTTATTTATCAGTACTCTGCTCATCTCTCTGACTACACCCCTCATACTCACCCCTCCAGATATTCCTGCCCTTCAGTATGGGCAAGGCACCAAACTTCCTGCCCAGATCTGCCTCTGTGCCTTTGGAGATGATTGTCTCAGTCAACTCAGGCTTCTGTAACAAAAATACCATAGATGGAGACTTACAAACAACACAATTAATTGCTTATAGTTCTGGAGTTTGGAAGTCCAAGATCAAGGCACCAGCAAATGTGGTGATTAGTCTGCTGAAGATCCACTTCCTTGGTCATAGATGGCACTTTCTTGCTGTGTACTCATATGGTGGAAGGGATGAAGGATCTCTCAAGGGGACCTCTTTTATAAGGACACTAATCTCATTCATGGAGCTTCCCTCTCATTACTTAATTTCCTCCTAAAGTCCCCTTTGGTTAAACATAAACATAAACATTTAGTCTATAGCAATGCTTGATAAACTACTACTCAACACTCAAAACCCAGTTTAAGTATCCTCAATGCAAGTGCATCATCTCTCCTCTAGCAGAGTTGATGGTTCTTGCCTTCATGTTCTCACATTCTCCATTGTTTCCCATCTACAGTGAATTCCCTCCCTCTAAACCACAAGCTCCTCTGGCACTGGGATGCTTTCTTGTTTGTTGCTACATAGCATAGCTCAGCACCTGCCCTGTGTCAAACTCAGAAGCTCTTTGTTGAGTAAATGTACAGTCCTCCAATCTCACATTACCCTTGCAGAGACTACAATAAAGAAACCCACACAAGGTTCCTCACAATTAAGAGGACTTTCTTGACATCTGCACTGCCTAGCTTGGTGAGAAAGAGTCTAGGCTTCAAGGAAATGAGTGTGGAGGTGGATTAGTGAGGTCTGCCACAGTCAGAGCATGGAGGAGCTAAAGTGTTAAATTGTGGATGTGCCATCTTGGCCTAGGTTAACTCCAGATTTCTCTGGGGGATTGTTGATAAGGTGGAGGATCAGGAAGGTCATTGGTAGCTGGAAGACTTCCAGGAAGAGGCCTATCCAATTCCTCAAGCCAATGACCTCAACCTCTCTAGATCTCTGTCCAGAAAGAAGTAACCCTTCTGTCTGGGGTCTGGAACCACATTTCTGGACATGTAGAATCTACCTGAAACAAGATAGTGTGGTTCTTCTTCCAGCCTTCAAGAACTCTGATTGTCTATTTTGTTTACCAAAATAATCGATATTTGCCTTTTTCAAGATCTCAGGACTTGAGTGAGGTGAGACCTTATCGTCCTGATGCTGTATGTTATGTTAATTGCAGATGTTATTGGAAAGAATGAGGTAACTTCCTTAAGAGAATCCCAACCCATTTAAACTATTGGGTGATGCTGTTTATGGCTTGTGCCTTTAAGCAGTGTGAAAGACAAATTCTGGTCTTTATTTCCTGCATCTCGGTATTTTTTTTAATTTATGTTGTAACTATGTGATGTTTATGTATTTGGCAGTGCCCCTTTCTGCTCCACACAGCGCTATTGGAGTCTGCTGCTAGCGAGGAGGTGACACCCTATGAATATTTTATCAGGATGCATGTGCGGGGAAGGAAAATGAGGCACTTGAAGACTCTGACAAAGTGGACTGGATTCTGCACGAAGGAGGAGACACATAGCACCATTGTTCTCCTCTTGGATAAATCCAAGAGGCATTGTGAACCTGGACGCTTTATTTGAACACAAGAAGGAAATTAGTTCTTTTTCATCTGTCATGCCGATGATGAAGTGCCTTCTCGGGTCTCCTCTGCAAAGTTCTATGATGAGTATGTGCTTTTATCAATGTTCTCTTGCAAGCATGAGGCAAGAACAAATGAGAACAAAAGTGGCAAGAAATGAGGGCGGGTGGGAAATTTACCTGCACGTAACTATACCCTACATCCTTAAAATTTTAAATATAAAATAAATAAAAAAGAGGGATCACAACCCCACTGAGACTTCTGGAGTGTGTCTGGAGTTGGGGTCTTTTTAGGCATTGTGTGTAAGAAACTGCAGGCATGGAGCAGAATTTAATGGATTTAGACATGAGGAGGGCAGTTAGTAGGTCTGAACCAAAACGTTCTTCTCTGTGCTCCTCTGAACACATGATCTATGTGACATTTAAATGATACTAAAGGAATATTATACACAAATATTCATAGCAGCATTTTTCCCATTAACTGATAAGTGGAAACAACGCAGATGTCCATCACCTGATGAATGGATAAACAAAATGTGATCCATCTATACAATGGGACGTTATTTAGCCATGTAAAGGAAGGAAGCACTGATACAAGCTGCAACACAGATGAAGCTTGAAAACAATATTCTAAGTGAAAGAAGCCAGACACAAAATATTACATATTGTATGATTCCACTGATAAGAAAAGTCCAGCGTTTAGAGATAGTAGGTAGCTAAGTAGTTGACAGAGGCTATGGGGAGGTGGAATGGAGAATGATTGTTGTTGAGTACAGGGTCTCTTTTTGGGGAGATGAAAATGTTTGGAATTAGTGGCCATGATTGCACAATACTGTGAATGCACTAAATGTCACTAATTATAAATGTTGCTTTATGTATATTTTACCACAATAAAAAATGATAACTAGTAATCAGTTGTGTACTATTTGCTGAGGTCTTCATACCTGTTAGGCACCATGTTATATACCTTATTTCTTACTCTTTAGGTCCTCATGGTGAAATTAGTGTTCTTGTTCATGTTGTATAGATGAAGAAATGAAAAATCTGAGAGGGAGAGCAATCTGTTGGTAAGAAAGAACCCTGGATTTTAGCCCATTCTGCTTAATGCCCAAGTCTACACTGTTACTCGCTATGTGATGCCTTTCAGTCCTGACAACAGAAGAGTTCCAAAGATAACTAATTTAGGAAGCCCTTTTTTGAACAAGTCAATCTGACTGGCTAAAGGGCATTTTAGAGCATTAAAAACACTAGTGAGCATTTTGAATCTCCAAAAGTGGTACCTAACTCACTGGTTTCCCAAATTTACTTAAACAAAGAATAATTTCTTCAGATCATCTGCTACCATAGGAGGAGTAGTTGGCAAACACTTCTCTCAACAGACTCCTGTTGCTCAATTGTACTATGATTGGGAGGGCAAGTCCCTTATGCAGGGTGACAGCTAGAGAAAAGGAGAAGGCATTGAATCAAGAGGCTGAATATGGGTGAGACAGAGAAAAAGAAAGACCAGGTGGCCACATCATGTTATCCAAAGATAGAAAGTCCAATAGAAAATGCAGTGAAAGGGGCAGATCTTACGTAGGAGGTAAATTCCATAATTGGAGGGCACCTGGGAAGTTTTCCAGTCCAACCATGCCTATCCATCCATTCAACCACATACATACATACATACATACATCATTTCATTCATCCATCCACTAGTTCATTCATCTATCTATCCATCCACCACATCCATCCATCCACCCACTCATCCATCCAGCCATCCAGATAACCACATCCATTCATCTTCTGTTTGTTTAAACACCCATCCATCCATTCATCATTTCATTCTGCCATCCTGTTGTCCACTTATCACCCATCATTTATCCATGATTACTTCCCATCCATTTATCCAACCATCCACTCATTCATTCACATATCCGTATATATGGATATATTTATCGATCTATCTATTTTTGAGTTGGCATCTCACTCTGTTGCCCAGGCTGGATTGCAGTGGCATGCTCATGGTCACTGCCACCTTGACCTGCTGGGCTCAGGCAATCCTTTTGTCTCAGCATTCCAAGTAGCTGGAACTATAGGCATGTACCACCATGTCCAGCTAATTTTTTGTAGAGACAAGGTCTCATTAAGTTGCCAGGCAGGTTTTGAACCCCTGGGCTTGGTCAATCTTCTCATCTAAGCCTACCAAAGTGCTGAGATTACAAGCATGTGGCACCACACCCAGCTGACATATGCGTTTACACATCTAATCCAAACACATCCATCTATTATTCCATCCATTACCAATCCACAAATTTATTTACCCATCCTTGTATCCATCTACCCTTTCATCCATTCATCCACCCATTCATCTATCTGTTCATTCAGACTGTATTTTTTAGGGCCTTCAGTCTATGCATCACATTTGCAATGACTGAAGTTACAGTAATTAAAAAAAAGATGCTTTACTAGAAAATACAGACAAAAATACATAAAGAGGCACATATGAGTTCTGACAGTTAAGTTCACAAACTCATTCTAGAAAAAGTACAGCATACTTCGTTGCTGAATATCACTATAATCACCTTCGAAGTTCTCCCCTTGGGAAGCTATGCACTGATATCAGCACCTAGTTTACCCATCAAAGCAATTTGGGACCTCTTTTTCTGGAATGGTCATCAGAGCTGTTGTCACAAGAATGTCAAAGTTTGAATTAGAGTAATGAACAAACATTGAATTTCTTGTTAAATTTGACAAAAGTGGAAGTGACATCAGGGACATGTTAGTTCAATTTTATAGGGATAATGCCATGAAAAAAAACGGCAGTGTACAAATGGATTAAGTTTTTTTCTGAGGGGAGAGAAAGCATCACTGATGAAGGGAGATCAGGATGGCCAGTAATGAGCAGAACTGATGAAAACTTTGCAAAAATCCATTGAATTGAGTGTCAAAATCATTGGCTGACTGTGAGAAGCATCTCAGACTAAATAAACATGGATAGAGAAACAGGAAAATCTTAACTGAAAATCTTGGCATGAGGAAGACGTGTGCAAAAATGATCTCAAAGGAGCTCTTGCATCATGAAAATGCACCAGCTCACACAGCACTGTCTGTGAGGGAAGTTTTAACCAGTAAACAAATAATTGTATTGGAATACCTTCCCTACTCATCTAGTCTGGCCCACAGTGACTTTTTTCTTTACCTGAAGATGAAGGAATTACTGAAAGTCAGACATTTTGATGACAGGACATTAAGGGTAATATGACAACAGCCCTGATGGCTATTCCAGAAAAAGAGTTCCAAGATTGCTTTGATGACAAGGAGCTGGCAATAGTGCAGAGCATACCAACAGGAGTACTTCAAAAGTGACCATAGTGATATACAGCAATGAGGTATGTAGCACTTGTTCTAGGATGAGTTTGCTAGTTTAATTGTCAGCCCTTATATACAATATGTCAAGGGTCCAGGGCTATGAAGAAAATTAAAATAGTGTCAGGAACTAGAGAGAGATAAGGCAACCATCCCTCTAATCAGCCATTTGTAGTAAAATCAACAATAGAAATGCCTCTTGATTGAAAAATCTTCCTCACTGGAACCAAAATCTGTCACACTCTAGCTTGCCCTCTGACACTAGCTTTGCTGTAGAAATTACATTTTCTCTTTGCCCATGCCAGCCATCCAGGTAACTGATCAGGTCTTCAGTGAGTCTTTGCTCACCTACAGGCTTCAGGGTCACAATCTTTGCCCTCCCCTTTTCCTGGAATCATTCATTCATTCAGTATTCAATACACATTTGACAGGTGGCTCCTGTGGGCTGAACCCTGTATAAAGAATTCACCATATATCACATAACACATACAACACACACTTTAATACACTCACACACCTGCATATACATAGAAACACATATGCATGCATTATATATGCTCAGGCACATTCATATATGCACTCACACACAGGCACACATGCAAATATATGAACATATACATACATTATATATATACTCACACATATATACATACTCTTATATACACATGCATACATGCACACATATGCACTCACACACACACATATACCCCACACATTTATACATATGCAGACGCACATAGAAACACAAACGTACACACGCTGACCCCCTCCTCCAACTCAAGAGAGAAGAGACAAGGGCTTGCTCATGGTGTTGGCATAGAATTAGGAGCTCCTTGGACCCTGAACCACCCTCCAATCTGATTCTACAGTTGTTAAGACAAGGTTGGAGCCCCTGGGAGCTATGGTGGGGGATGGGGCTGTAGCAGGTGTGGACACGTGAGCCAGTCCCCAGCTCCCACATCTGAATATCAGGACACAAATTATTACCTTTGTGTGAGCCAGACAGCTGGGCAAAGAGACAACATTTTAGGAGTTGAAAATGGAAGTGGGATGACAGAGCAAGGTAAGACACTTTAATTTGCACACTTTCATAGTGAGTCCATTAACAAGATAAATTCTAAGAAAACTACCTAATTTGCAAGATGTGGGGAGGGGAAGGTGCAGGGACTGAGGAAGTAAAGAAGCATCTTTCTCTGATCTTCCCTCAAGGTCCAGGGCCTTCTCCTCTACTGCTCCCCACTACCTGCAGCCCAGGGCTTTCCTGTTCCACCACTGGCTTGGCTGCTATAGCCATCCCTGACTGCCTACTGCTCTCCTGTGCAGGTGACTAAAACCCCATTCCTCCTGAGCCCCAGACTCCAACACTAACTGCTCCTCAGACTCAGCTCAGCCAAAGGGAGTCAGGATCCCACCCCTGGCTGTCCTCACTTTCCCAACAGACTCTTTAAAATCCCACCCCCTCTACCAGGCAGCAGTTCACTGCCCTCCCAGGACTGTCCCGTCCTGGAAGCCAAGAACCTGTAAGTCCCTCTAGATTCTGGCCCCTTCAGTCTACCCTGAACATGACCAGTGGGTCAGTCCTGGACATTCTGCCCATCCACTCAGAGATGGGGACACAGATGTTCTCACAGCTGAGATCCAGGTCACACTATACCTGGAGGCACAAAAGTCAGATGTGGGTGAGAGAGGCTAGTACACACGGTATGCGGCTGATGCTGGTTGTCTGCAGAGGATTATAACTTGTTATCCCATTACTCTTAGGTTCTATGTGGATGACTGTGAGAAATGATGCTTCAGACCCCAGCCTGAATGTGTCAGTCACAGCCCAGGGAGCAGTGATATGGCCTGTGCATCTGTCTCACAAATGGGACTCAAGGTTCTTCAAGTGGTGGGTGGTCAAGGTACCACCTCAGGGTCTGAGACGAACTCATTACACTAAGCTAAAGGACCCAGCCCCCTCCCTTCTTAAATGACTTAGAAGACTGTCTGAGAAGGGACTTGCCAACTTCCCATAGCCAAGGGGTAGCAGAATCCACAATGAGGCATGAGATCATCTTGGATCCACCTCCAGGCTGTTCACTAGGGGAAGAGAAAGTTATAGAACAAGTCAGAGCAATTTCACTCCTGCCACTAGAGGTTGCTGTGGACCAGCTGGCAGTTATGCCTTGCCCCTGGCCTGGGAGATGGTGGGGTGGGCACCCAATTCCCAGGCTGGCCTGGACACAGAGCTCCTTCTCCTTGGGCCTCCTGCCTGGGGGCCGGGCACCCAGGGATTATCCTTCTTGCAAAAGGCCTCACAGGTGTTGCGGGTTTGGCAATTACTGAAAAGAAAGCCTGGTTATTATTCATGTTGTGTGTTAAGAAATCTCTACAAAGTTTTATAGCCACAAATATAAAAGGGGTTTTTATTGGTTTAACATTCTTTCCTACTCTTCCCGCTGCCCCCACCCAGAATCTCAGACTTTTTTCTCCTGTCTTCTCAAAGTAGTGGTCTAAAGACAGTTGCTGCTGTGCCCCTAGGAGCATGATAATACCTGCAGAGATTGTGGAGGGTCCATAGGTCTCAGAATTTCACCCAATCCTTGGGGATCTTGTTTTTCTTTCAGCTCTAGCTACGCCAATGACAGGGGCTTTCTAGCTTCATTTTTCATTACTCCACAAATGCATCTAAAGGCCCGCACTGGCTCAGATGCAGTTGCAGGTGCTGAGACACAGAGGTATGCAGCACTGACAGTTACTTTCTGAAGGAAAAGAGGAAGAAACAATAAATAAGAAACAAATAAATGTAGGTAGATACAGAGAACAGGTCTGGGTTCACAGGCACATGGCTTCTGTGGTCACACGGGCCCCACAGTTAAGAGGTTCCGTTCTTGGGTTAATGCTCTGCTAGTGCCCTCTTGACATGCGTCATGATTTGAACACATTTCATGTTACCTAGGGTGCATAGATTAGGTAGGTGACTCTGACGGGGTTTGGCAGCAGGGCAGAAGAAGACAGAGTCTGGGTTGAGGAGAATGGTGACACTTTATATAAGGTGGTTGAGAGGAAAGGGCTCACTGAAGAGGGTTGTGGGAGCAGAGAATTGAACAAATCTGCGATGCATAAGTACACAAAGGTGTTTAGGCAGAGGGTCAGACCTGGGAAATGTCTGGAGAATTTGAAAAGCAGGAAGGCCATATGGTTGGTACAGGCTCTCTCAGTAGATGAGCACAAGAGAAGAAAGATGGCCAGTGAGAAGGGCCAAGTTGGCAAGGCTGCATGGGTTAAGGATGGGGCTTTTTTGTTACTGGGGAATGTGGGAAATGTCAGAAGTCTGGGGTAGGAATCTAACCTTTTGTTTTGTTTTTAGATTTTCATATCTGCTACATCAGAAACAGTAAATTAGGATCTAATCTCTTTTTTGTTTTTTATTTGTTTGTTTGTTTTTTGTTTTAGATTTTCATAGCTGCTACACCAGAAACGGCAAGGAGGAGAAAAGAAGCAGAAGCAGCAGGGAAAACTGTGCAGAGGCTGTAGCAGTGCAGGTCAGGAGAGTGCAACTCTGGATGGGGCAGCAGAGATGTGAGGAGGACCCCGGATGGGGGATAAGGGTAGGGGGAATGCTCATAGGGCACAGGACTGACATTTGACATTCATGGGCTGGCTGTTGAGGTTACTCACAGCCCTCAGCCTAATGGCTTCCTCTTCTCATGCCCACATGTGATTCACTTGCAGACACAATTTGACCTTGAAGAGATTTCATGAATTCAACTACTTCCCATCACACCCATTAGGTCATTTACTGACACAGTCTGGACAGATCCTACAGCCTTTAATTACGGCTGATGCTTGGCTCAAACCAAGGAATCACTGGAACAGAATCATGCCTAGAGAAAGCTTTAGCAGCCACATCATAATCAGCTAGCACATGACACACTTGCTAATTACATTCACAGGCAGTCTGTCCTGACTCTCATGAGGCAGAAGGAAAGGAAGGCAGAAGGCATGTCACCAGCAAGAAACTTTGGATCAGTCAGCAGCATCTCTTCTCCTAGCAGAGAGTTGGCATAATTAATTACATTTGATGTATTTTAAAATACATTGAGAGATATCTGGCTTCATCTCCAACACAAAAAGAGTTTAGAGACCATCATTCCTGAGCTCACAACAAGGACAAAAACTGAGCAAAACTGGAAATCAACAACTTTACTTAGATTGATCAGAGATTTGAGGTCCCAGGGCCAACTCTGGGAACTGGACAGAGAGACAGACAACTGGAAAGAGAGAGAGACAAGCAGGTACAGAGAATCACAACTGAGACCAGCTTGCAGGTGCAAAATTTGTTAGAACCAGGAACTTGTAGGAACACTTAATTGGTACTTTGTAAATTGCTGGAGTCTGAGTGCAGAGTAGCTGGAGAAGATGTGCTACAGGTCTCAGGGTAAAGATGTGAAGATGGTTGAAAAGTTACTTCATGCATCAGGGAAGGAAAAGGGGAACACTGACCAGTATGAAATATGCCTGGAGGGTTCTGTTCTCTATAACATAAGCCTGCCCCCAAGGGAAACTATTTTACCAGAGCATCTGAAGCCTTCCTGACTCACTAAGAAAAGAATGAAAAGACTATACAACACTTTTGAAGGTCACACCTCAAGAACTCAGAGCCACTAAAAAAAATTGAAATTTAATCATAATATTATAGAACACCTCTTCTGCCTACCAACAGGGCTCCAAGACAGTAGGAAGGGATTAAAACTGAAACAGCTGTAAAATACAAACTCTATTTAAGAAGGAATGCTTAGGTAAACCGAAAGACAACAGAAGAGGAACAAACAGGAACCTCAAACATCTGGCACATCAGCAAGTATTAAACACAACCCCACTCCTTGTCATATTAACATGAAACATCACACTAAAAGCCTGGACAATTTAGTTCCTATTGCCAGACACACATTTTCAGCTTTTAGTAGAATATAGCAAGGCATGCTAACTGGCATGGAAAAATACAGTATGAAGAGAAAAAGCAAACATCAAAACCAGACTTAGACATGGCACGAATGTTGGAATTATCAGACAGGGAATTTAAATTAACAATGATTATATATTAAGTGCTTTAGTGGAAGAGGTAGGCAATAGGCAGGAACAGAGAGTAATATAAACAGAAATGAAAACTCTAAGAAAGAATCAAAAGGAAATGATAACAATCAAAAATGCTTTACAGAAATAAAGAAATTCCTTTGATGGACTATTTAAGGAGACTTTACATAGTCAAAGAAAGAATTCATGGCTTAAATCTGACTCAGTGAAAATTTCACAAACTAAAACAAAAAGGGAAAAAAATGAACAAAATTGAACCGAATACCCAAGAACCATGAGACAATTACAAAGGAAGTGTAGAGGTGATAACAGAAAGTAAAAAATAAAGAGATTAGAGAATAAGAATAATACATATTTTAAATAACTATGGCTGAAAATTTTGCACAAGTAATGACAGACATCAAACCACAGGTCCAAGAAGCTCAAAGAACACCAAACAGGATAAATACCAAAGACATACACCTAAGCATATTAAATTCAATACGATAATAAAAAATACTGATTAATAAATAAATAAATAAATTCAAGCTACAGGAAGCCAAAGAGAAAATCTTGAAATAAGCTGAGGGAGCAGGGGCAAAATAAACAAAAACCTTACCCAAAGAAGAACAAAAGGAAGAATTATATCAGACTTATCATCAGAAACAATAAAAGCAAGAAGAGATTGGAGTGAAATATTTAAAGAGTTGAAAGTAAAACTCACCAACTCAGATTTATTTAGTACAGATATCCTTCAAAGGTGAAGGAAAAATCTTCTTTTGGACAAATAAAAATTGAAGGAATTTTTCAACAGTAGACATGACCTTAATAAATGGTAAAAGGCATTATTCAGAAAGAAAATTATCTAGTTCAGAAACTTAGATCTAACATAAAGAAATTAAGACCATCAGAGAAAGAAGAAAAGTAAAATAAAAT